>OW804098.1:113133915-113323021 GCA_942159475.1 Sthenelais limicola
AAGAATCTGTTGATTTTGATATCAGCAGATGGGATCAGAATCATGCTGGTAATGGCTGGGAGGGGGAGGGGATGGCGTTTAGGTGTGAATTAAAGGGTAGACCATGTGTGAATTAAAGTGGCAAGTTGAGAAGTAAGATGCCTCATATGCAAAGGTGTTAAAGGGACCAACAGAATTACATGGAGTGACCAGTCATATATGGGATAGAGATTTCATGTGTTCTGTCTCCCCTTCCTCTCCCTCCTACTATCCCTCCCTCTCGAACTTTACATTTAACTGACATCAATCTTTGTTTCCCTTGGAAACGCAATCATCTGCATGAACCGGAAATAAATAAATGTAAACTGTTAACTAATTCTTTTTACAGTAAGCCAGGTTTTAAAATGAGGTTTGAATAAAATATTCTAAACTCAAAGTCTATAATTATATGGCTCGGGGTGTTAGAAAATGTGCAATCAAGAGATGTAAATATTTAGTAAAAACTGTTAAATTTCATGGAGAAACGATAAATATCAGAATATGGCAGAAAATATTTGATATTACCCTCCTCTACTTCTCAATATTAATAGGACAGGTGATACTATGTGCTATCCATCTATAGTTAGGTACTTGAGGAATAGAGGGGATACTTTGTGATGTACATCTATAGAACTTAAGGAAAACAGGACATGCTTTGTAATATCCATCTATGACATTTTTTTTTAATCATTTTATTTTTCCAGGTATTATTTAGGAATATAGGACATACTTTGTGATATCCATCTATAGTTAGGAACTTTAGGAATACAGGAGGACATACTGTGTGGTTTCCATCTATAGTTAGGAACTTTAGGAATATAGGAGGGACTTTGTGGTATCCATCTATAGTTTGGACCTTTAGGAATAGAGGACATACTGTGTGGTTTCCATCCATAGTTAGGAACTTTAGGAATATAGGAGGGACTTTGTGGTATCCATCTATAGTTTGGACCTTTAGGAATAGAGGACATACTGTGTGGTTTCCATCCATAGTTAGGAACTTTAGGAATAGAGGAGGGACTTTGTGGTATCCATCTATAGTTTGGACCTTTAGGAATAGAGGACATACTGTGTGGTTTCCATCTATACTTAGGTACTTTAGGAATAGAGGAGGGACTTTGTGATAACCATCTATAGTTTGGACCTTTAGGAATAGAGGACATACTGTGTGGTTTCCATCTATACTTAGGTACTTTAGGAATAGAGGAGGGACTTTGTGATAACCATCTATAGTTTGGACCTTTAGGAATAGAGGACATACTGTGTGGTTTCCATCTATACTTAGGTACTTTAGGAATAGAGGAGGGACTTTGTGATAACCATCTTTAGTTAGCAGTTTCAGGAGACAATTGCTAGTTTGTTTTGATTTAGTATGTTAGTTTTAAATACTTTATTCTGCATAAACATTACACTACAGCTCGGGGACCTATTCTCAGTTACACAGATTATCCAAAGAGAGATTTGTTGAATTATGAAGCTACCAAATTGTATGTAGTAAGACATTGAAAACGTCCAGTTTTTACTAACTTATTTACTTACTTATAAAGAATATCAATATATATCAAATACAAAATATAGAAACACTTCTTAGAAGTCCTTAATGTGTACCACCATTGGAATCGGCTTGATCTCCTCTTTTCAAATATGATATTATCTCAAAATCATTTTCCTGTACCACATCACATATGTGATGTGTTTCAGGAAAATGAGTCAAAGTAGCTAAATTGATATTTTTCAATGCTTTCTTTTCACAAGATCTCTTTATCAAAATGTTCTGATTTCGTTAGGGTTTAGCACTTATAGTCATATGAGTCCATGTAACAAATTTCGGGACATTGTATTAAATATATCCTTGCGTTTTGAAGGCGTTCATAAGGAGTATATTTAGTTATTTACACATAATTACCCATCCAGAAACATTGCAAACTTTTTTTTTCAAAAATAAAAATATCAAACATAAAATATAGAAACACTTTTTAAATGCCCTTCATGTTTACTATCATTGGAATCAGCTTGATCTCCTCTCTTCAAATATGGTGGTATCTCAAAATCCATATTTTGCGACTTATGACTCATTTTCCTGAAACGGATCACATATCAGCATTACAGGACATATTGTGTGATATCAATCTATAGTGTCCAGTTACTGGAGCACTTTCAAAGTGTATTCATAGTGTATTAATAAGTTAGAATTCTTCTCCTTTGTAAATGTATTTATCTGACTACATTTGTACGCCTACATATATGTACCTATTCTTGGCATGGTCCCACTGCCGAATATGAGCATTACAGGACAGATTGTGTGATATCCATCTATACCATATCATATCATACTGTACAGTTATACTTGTATAGAGTCAATGCATGGACATTCTGGAATATGCTTCTTCTTCATAAATGCTTTTATCTGATTACATTTTGGATAGTTTGGATAGATAGCAGTTCTAAAAGGCCGAGAATGTAGCGTGATTTGTGGCAGTCATGTGACTGTACGTAGAGAGAGCAATGCCTACCTGAATATAAAATTGTAAATGGGTTAGAGATTGATGTATAATTTTACTTAGACAAAGCGGACTGTGTATGTATCTGTTTTTAATCTGGCACAAAAAATGCAGTTAAAGCAGTTAAAGAAATTTAAAAATTATAGGAGTAACTATACTGAAGTGTAATTACTAAGCAAAAATCACCATCTATGTACCATAACTTTTGATGACGAATGAGAACTATCACACTGTGAAATTTTTGTCAATAAAATTTATTTAAAAAAAAAAAAAAATAGAATATGCCTTTTCTCAGCATGGGCCTGGAATATTACAATTTCTTTTCCCCAGAACTAGTTCACCTCACTAGTAGTCTTCCTTTAGTACCAGATGGTAGGAAGAGAAACTACAGTCAAATCTGGGTTCAAACCCACAACCTGTCACTCATGCCACCAAGCTGAGCTAGTGGTTTAGACCCCTTGGCTACGCCCCACCCTATCTTTCAATATCAGCATTACAGGACAGATTGTGTGATGTCCATCTATACTATGCAGTTAATTGGGCACTTAAAAGCCTTCAATGCATAGAATAAGTTAACCTACTCCTCCAACTTATAAATATTTAAATCTAAATACATTTTGGATACTTTAAAACATTTATTTTGTCAACATGAGCCTAGAATTCCTACCTGTTCTGTACAATCAATATCAGCATTACAGAACAGATTGTGTGATCTCCATCTATAGTATGCAGTTACTTGGCCACTTAAAAAACTCGAATGACCACTTAAAAAACTCGAATCAATAGAATAATTAACCTACACCTCGAACTTTATAAATACTGACTATGTTTGGATGGTTTAAAATGTGCATTTTGTAAGCATGGGCCTAGAATCCCTACCTGTTTTATACAATCAATATTAGCATTACAGGACAGATTGTGTGATATCTATCTATAGCATGCAGTTACAGGGGCACTTTCATGGGAATTCTGGAATAAGTTTGTAATCTTCTCCTTTGTAAATGTCTTTATCTGACTCCATTTGTGTACCATTTATGTACCTATTCTTGGCATGGGCCCACTGTCCAATATCAGCATTACAGGACAGATTGTGTGATATCCGTCTATAGTAAGCAGTAGCTGGAGCAGCACTGGCACCAACCATCAGCTGCAGGAGGAGGTGCAGGAGGAGGAGGAGGTGTTGTACTTCCCCACTAGTAGTACTTGTTGGTAGTAGTAGTGGACAAGTAATAGACCAAGGCGTGGGAGAGACAACATCACAAGAGAGGAACACAAGAAAGAGACCGCGAGCGGACCTCAGAGAGAGCATGCATCAATTAAGGACAAGGAGGTGTATTGGACATGCTCTGTCTTATTGTACCCTACATGTGGTGTAGTGAAACTGGCCTGTCAGGAGTAGGGAGGGAATGTACACAACTATCAACACTCTGACATATCAGCACCTTACTCTATGGTACACATGTTACACTTGGATAAGCTTATCTCTTCTACATGTGTGTTGTTTTTCTTATCTATTGATACTAATGGTCTATTAATTGGTTTTATATCTAAGAACTACCTACAGCTCCTATATCCAGACATCTCTACCTAGGGAGGGAATATACACAGCAATCAACACTCGGACATATCAACACACTGATATATCAACACACTGATATATCTGCACCTTACGCTTGGATGAGCTTGCTCAGTTGCTGTACACTAGGTGCAAGTAAATTGTAGATTCCTTATCAGGCTGTCTACGCATGCATCCTTAATTGGTGGCAATTATGTCTGATTCTGAATCTTGTATATCAATACTGGAGTGTTAATGGACTATTAATCACATTTATACTGTAAGAACTGTAACTAAGGACAGCTCCTATATCCAGACAACTCACCACTAGGATGTGCTTGTTGCTCCCTTATCAGGCTGTCTACTCATGCATCCTTATCAGTGATTGGTGTCAATTATACATGACTGTTTATCTTATCTATTGATACTAATAGTCTATTAATTGGTTTTATATCTAAGAACTACATGCAGCTCCTATATCCAGACATCTCTATGTAGGGAGGACATGTAGACAACTATCAACACTCTGACATATCAACACCTTACTCTATGGTACACATGTTACACTTGGATAGGCTTACTCATCCGTTGTACGCTAGTCTTTGTACTCATGCATCCTTATCAGTGATTAGCGTCAGTCATATCTGACTGTTTATCTTATATATTGATACTAGAGTGTTAATGGACTATTAATTGGTTTAATACCGTTTGAACTGTAACTAAGGACAGATCCTATATCCAGACAACTCACCAGTGGGATGTGATTATAGCTTCCCTATCAACCTCTCTACTCATGAGTCCTTATCTGTAATTAGTCTCAATTATATCTGATTGTTTATCTTATATATTGATACTAATGGTCAATTAATAGTTGTATATCTAAGAACCACCTACAGTTTCTATATCCAGACATCTCTACTTAGGGAGGACATTACACAGCAATAGGGGACTTGCATAGCGGCCATTTTGAATCTTGATTCGCATGGAATTATGGGACTAAGGGTACACTCTAAAACCTATGAGAAACATGCCATGTTAAGCATGGAATATTTATAAATGCTCTAATGTCAATATCCATGTACTACACATGTTTCC
Source organism: Sthenelais limicola (assembly GCA_942159475.1). NCBI lineage: Eukaryota > Metazoa > Annelida > Polychaeta > Phyllodocida > Sigalionidae > Sthenelais > Sthenelais limicola. Next base: position 113,139,085 of record OW804098.1, read on the forward strand.
ATAACACAATACTTCATATTTCCCATGATGCATTTGGTTTTCATAAATATTTCATACAAGCTCTGATATTGGTGAAATATTCTTGCAATTTTCGGTAAAAAACTTTGCCAAATATTTGTATATCAGATTTCAACAGAATCCATCCCAGCATGCACTGCAGTAGACATGCGCAGTGAGACATGCGAATCCCCTATTAACACTCTGACATAGCAACACACTGATATACCTGCACCTTACTGTACACATGTTACACTTGGATAAGCTTAGTTGCTGTACACAGGGTTCATGTAGATGGTGGCTTCCTTATCAGCCTGTCTACCGATGCATCCTTGATTGGTGTCAGTTATATTTGATAGTTTATAGTTTATCTTATATGTGATCCGTTTTAGGAAAATGAGTCATAAGTCGCAAAATATGGATTTTGAGATATCATCATATTTGAAAAGAGGAGATCAAGCCGATTCCAATGATAGTAAACATGAAGGACATTTAAGAAGTATTTCTATATTTTAAGTTTGATATTTTTATTTTGAGAAAAAAAAGTTTGCAATGTTTCTGGATGGGTAATTATCAGTAAAGTAACTAAATATACTCCATACAAAGGCCTTCAAAACGCAGAAATATATTTAATACAATGACCCGAAATTTGTTACATGGATTTATATGACTATTAGTGCTAAACCTCCTAAATATCAGAACATTTCAATAAAGGGATCTTGTGAAAAAAACACTATGAAAAATATCAATTTTGCGACTTGTGACTCATTTTCCTATAACACATCACATATATTGATACTGGAGTGTTAATGGACTATTACTCACACTTATACTGTAAGAACTGTAACTAAGGAGAGCTCCTATATCCAGACACCTCACCACTAGGATGTGAGTGTAGCTTTCTTATCAGCCTGTCTACTGATGCATCCTTATCAGTAATTGGTGTTAATTATATCTGACTAACTATCTTGGATATCTGAGTGGACAATTGGTACCGGAGTGTTAATAGTTCACATATTGGTGTTGTACTGTAAGAACTGTACCTACATGGGTCACATTTTCAGAAAATGTACAATTGGCAGCTGTATACATTTAGTAAATTTTGCTAAATAAGGCTGTAATTTAGTCAATACTAGGAAATTCGAGTATATTTGGCATTGCATTGATTCTAGCAATCTATTTGGTTAGGTAGAACTGTATTTTGAACTTTATTTTCGTCTGAAATTTGGGTTATTTGAGAAGATTGGTGAAGTTGAATTGTACATTTTCTGAAAATCTGACCCACATACACCTTCTATATCTTGACATCTCTCCACTGGAGTGTGCTTCTAGCTTCATTATCAGGCGTTCAACTGAGATTTAATTATCAGTTGGTTTCTGTTAAATCTGAGTGTTTGTGTCAAAGATCTGAGTGTGGAATTGATAGTGGAGTATGAGAGTGGAGTGTTGATAGTCCACCAATCAGTTCTATACTGTTAGACCTGTGCTCGGACTACTGTGAGAGCTGGCCCGTTTAAAGCTGCATTTATCAGCTATTATGGCTAACAAATTATCACCAGATTCACTCATATGTGATGTGTTTCAGGAAAATGAGTCATAAGTCGCAAATTTGATATTTTTCAAAGTGTTTTTTTCACAAGATTACATTACATGGAATGTTCTGATGTTTGGAGAGTGTATCACTTATAGCTATATCAATCGATGTATCAAATTCCAGGACAATCTATGTAATATATCCTTTCATTTTAAAGGTGCTCATATGGACTACATTTAGTTACTTTACTGTTTATTGACCCGCAGAAATATTGGAAACTTTATTTTTCCAAAAATTAAAATATCAAACTTAAAATCTAGAAATACTTATTAGATTATTAGACTGTTTACTATCATTGGAATCGGTTTGATCTTATCTTTTCAAATATAATTATATCTCAAAATGTATTTTGTGCGACTTATGACTCATTTTCCTGAAACACACCACATATTATGACATAAAGGACTGGATTCATCAATATTTTTACTGATCTTATAACAAGATATTGGATAAAGTAATAATTCCTACAAATGAAACTGGTACGTAATTTGATTTTCAAAGATTATTTCCCAACTAGTTTTGGTATCATTAGCCTTCTTCAGGATAGTCATATACAACAATTTGAAGTAGAAACAGCCTAGAGATAACTGTCGTCAGTGAGCGATAATAAGTGAAGTAATCATAAGAATACATTTGTGATGTGTTTCAGGAAAATGAGTCATAAGTCGCAAAAAATAGATTTTGAGATACCATTATTTTTGAAAAGATGAGATCAAGTGGATTCCAATGGTAGTAAACAGTCTAATGATCTAATAAGTATTTCTAGATTTTAAATTTGATATTTATATATTTTACAAAAAACCATCCATTATTTCATTATTTCTTGAGGGCAATAAACAGTAAAGTAACTAAATGTAGTCCATATGAGGACCTTTAAAACGAAAGGATATATTACATACATTGTCCCGAGATTTGATACACCGATTGATATAAGTCTAAGTGATGACCTCTCAAAAAATCAGAACATTCCAATAATGTGATCTTGTGAAAAAAACACTTTGAAGAATATCAATTTTGCGACTTATGACTCATTTTCCTGGAACACATCACATTTGGTAGGTCCTCCAAATACAAATAAGGACTTTTTAGATGCAAAAAAACCCTGACAGAATCCTCCCAAATATCTGTCAAATGACCTTTAGATGGATTGGAAAAGAATGGAAGAAAACATTTTGTTTTTTACCGACGTTAACTGAGAGAACAGGTTTAATGTGTTATATGAACGCAGTGAACCTTGCGGTGCTCCATCCTGCAGTAGTGAGCAGGCTTGGTTAGCTAACAGCTGTACAGCAGGAGGAGGAGGTGGCAATAGAGGCTAACATGCAACCTGTGCACCTAAAGACTCAACTCCACTGTACAGCAGCAGGAGGAGGAGGTGGCAATAGAGGCTAACATGCAACCTGTGCACCTAAAGACTCAACTCCACTGTACAGCAGCAGGAGGAGGAGGTGGCAATAGAGGCTAACATGCAACCTGTGCACCTAAAGACCCAACTCCACTGTACAGCAGGAGGAGGAGGTGGCAATAGAGGCTAACATGCAACCTGTGCACCTAAAGACTCAACTCCACTGTACAGCAGGAGGAGGAGGTGGCAATAGAGGCTAACATGCAACCTGTGCACCTAAAGACCCAACTCCACTGTACAGCAGCAGGAGGAGGAGGTGGCAATAGAGGCTAACATGCAACCTGTGCACCTAAAGACCCAACTCCACTGTACAGCAGGAGGAGGAGGTGGCAATAGAGGCTAACATGCAACCTCTGCACCTAAAGACTCAACTCCACTGTACAGGAGGAGCAGGAGGTGGCAATAGAGGCTAACATGCAACCTGTGCACCTAAAGACTCAACTCCACTGTACAGCAGCAGGAGGTGGTGGCAATAGAGGCTAACATGCAACCTGTGCACCTAAAGACTCAACTCCACTGTACAGCAGGAGTAGGAGGTGGCAATAGAGGCTAACATGCAACCTGTGCACCTAAAGACTCAACTCCACTGTACAGCAGGAGCAGGAGGTGGCAATAGAGGCTAACATGCAACCTGTGCACCTAAAGACTCAACTCCACTGTACAGCAGGAGCAGGAGGTGGCAATATAGGCTAACATGCAACCTGTGCACCTAAAGACTCAACTCCACTGTACAGCAGGAGCAGGAGGTGGCAATAGAGGCTAACATGCAACCTGTGCACCTAAAGACCCAACTCCACTGTACAGCAGCAGGAGCAGGAGGTGGCAATAGAGGCTAACATGCAACCTGTGCACCTAAAGACCCAACTCCACTGTACAGCAGGAGGAAGTGGTGGCAATAGAGGCTAACATGCAACCTGTGCACCTAAAGACTCAACTCCACTGTACAGCAGCAGCAGGAGGTGGCAATAGAGGCTAACATGCAACCTGTGCACCTAAAGACCCAACTCCACTGTACAGCAGCAGGAGGTGGTGGCAATAGAGGCTAACATGCAACCTCTGCACCTAAAGACCCAACTCCACTGTACAGCAGGAGCAGGAGGTGGCAATAGAGGCTAACATGCAACCTGTGCACCTAAAGACTCAACTCCACTGTACAGCAGGAGGTAGTGGTGGCAATAGAGGTTAACATGCAACCTGTGCACCTAAAGACCCAACTCCACTGTACAGCAGCAGGAGCAGGAGGTGGCAATAGAGGCTAACATGCAACCTGTGCACCTAAAGACCCAACTCCACTGTACAGCAGGAGGAGGTGGTGGCAATAGAGGCTAACATGCAACCTGTGCACCTAAAGACCCAACTCCACTGTACAGCAGGAGGAGGTGGCAATAGAGGCTAACATGCAACCTGTGCACCTAAAGACCCAACTCCACTGTACAGCAGGAGCAGGAGGTGGCAATAGAGGCTAACATGCAACCTGTGCACCTAAAGACTCAACTCCACTGTACAGCAGGAGGAGGAGGTGGCAATAGAGGCTAACATGCAACTTGTGCACCTAAAGACCCAACTCCACTGTACAGCAGGAGGAGGAGGTGGCAATAGAGGCTAACATGCAACTTGTGCACCTAAAGACCCAACTCCACTGTACAGCAGGAGGAGGAGGTGGCAATAGAGGCTAACATGCAACCTGTGCACCTAAAGACTCAACTCCACTGTACAGCAGGAGGAGGTGGTGGCAATAGAGGCTAACATGCAACCTGTGCACCTAAAGACCCAACTCCACTGTACAGCAGGAGGAGGAGGTGGCAATAGAGGCTAACATGCAACCTGTGCACCTAAAGACTCAACTCCACTGTACAGCAGGAGGAGGAGGTGGTGGCAATAGAGGCTAACATGCAACCTGTGCACCTAAAGACCCAACTCCACTGTACAGCAGGAGGAGCAGGTGGCAATAGAGGCTAACATGCAACCTGTGCACCTAAAGACTCAACTCCACTGTACAGCAGGAGGAGGAGGTGGCAATAGAGGCTAACATGCAACCTGGGCACCTAAAGACTCAACTCCACTGTACAGCAGGAGGAGGAGGTGGCAATAGAGGCTAACATGCAACCTGTGCACCTAAAGACTCAACTCCACTGTACAGCAGGAGGAGGAGGTGGCAATAGAGGCTAACATGCAACCTGTGCACCTAAAGACTCAACTCCACTGTACAGCAGCAGGAGGTGGTGGCAATAGAGGCTAACATGCAACCTGTGCACCTAAAGACCCAACTCCACTGTACAGCAGCAGGAGCAGGAGGTGGCAATAGAGGCTAACATGCAACTTGTGCACCTAAAGACCCAACTCCACTGTACAGCAGCAGGAGGTGGCAATAGAGGCTAACATGCAACCTGTGCACCTAAAGACTCAACTCCACTGTACAGCAGGAGCAGGAGGTGGCAATAGAGGCTAACATGCAACCTGTGCACCTAAAGACTCAACTCCACTGTACAGCAGGAGCGGGAGGTGGCAATAGAGGCTAACATGCAACCTGTGCACCTAAAGACCCAACTCCACTGTACAGCAGGAGGAGGAGGTGGCAATAGAGGCTAACATGCCACCTGTGCACCTAAAGACTCAACTCCACTGTACAGCAGCAGGAGGAGGTGGCAATAGAGGCTAACATGCAACCTGTGCACCTAAAGACCCAACTCCACTGTACAGCAGCAGGAGGAGGAGGTGGCAATAGAGGCTAACATGCAACCTGTGCACCTAAAGACTCAACTCCACTGTACAGCAGCAGGAGGAGGAGGTGGCAATAGAGGCTAACATGCAACCTGTGCACCTAAAGACTCAACTCCACTGACGCTTTTTATCTCTGCGGTGGCTGCGGTTGCATTCTGCAGTGTTCTCAGTGAGAATACAGTAACAAATGGGGCTGTTCTTTTATTGCGTTTAAAGATGGTAAATACCTGTTGTTAAGGTAATGGCAAGTGCCTGAATGGGCGTGCAACACCTGCTTATATACCTGAAAGGATTACCTGTGTGTTATTCTTTCATGCTAATTGGCAGGTAGGCCGCGACCAATCATTGTGCATTGCGTTTAAAGATGGTAAATACCTGTTGTTAAGGTAATGGCAAGTGCCTGAATGGGCGTGCAACACCTGCTTATGGGTCATTTTTTCTGGACGTGTACAATTCAGCCAGAAGTATGAAATTTTACAAGGTTCTCCAGATCAGTTTTAACCCTACATATCCCAGTAGTCCAGGTTCAGAGCTTTCTATCAATACCGATTATACACATTTCCTCCCATTGGTTCAGTTTTTATGATGAGTCAAAATTTGGTCTTCAGAAATTGGCAAACGCCCATCATCATAATTCATTTAAGATGAATTGCACACTGTATTGTTAATTCTATTTGTAAATAAGGCCTAAAAGTACATTGCAGTAAACCAAACATGGCAATGAACCTACTGGAAAGATTTTTTATAACCAAGACATATAATTTCATGATGATAATGAGCTGAGTTCACAGGAACTATTTCCTTAAAATCCATCTTTTTCATTTTTTCCCATACTTTGGTTTCAAATACTTGTGAAAAAGTAAGTTGAGGGGCTTGGATGTTGATAATGCACCTGAGTAATGAGAGCTACATTATCTGATACTTCCCCAAGTTATATGACCTTAAACAATATTGTTTTTAAATTATTCCATCCCAATTACACTGCATTTCACTGATGGGCGTTTGTCATAACAGCCAATAATAAATTATGAAATAAAAGTCCATTCTCAGCCCTATCCAGTTATTAATGAACCTGAAACAGTTATACATTGATCTGTATACATTTAATAATGACAAACAAGACCTGACAGGTGCATTTCCTTTGAATGATATACAACAAAATGCATACTTTATTTTTGGGGTATTAGCAATGACAACAAATGATTTCAAGGCACCAAGAAGTCTGACTTTTCTTTCCAAAACCTTAACAGAATAGTCTAATCTGCCATTACCAATGATGCATTTAAGAAAACATCAAAGAAATAGTACATAACCTTCAAGCTGGCTTTACAAAAGACTTCTTATGATGGGCGTTAGGTTTTCAATGATGGGCGTTTGTGCATGTAGAAAGTTATCAAACAGCCTCTAAAGGATCAGAATAATAGCCATACATGGATAATTCTTTTAGGAAACATGCCCAACATGTTCTCCTACACTCCTGAAATCTTTATAACTTATAAGTAACTGATACATGTATTGTGGATATCGTAGGTGGAATAATCTTTGTATTGATTGAATCTATTATTTTATAGATTTTTCTCTTCCATTCATTGTTGAGGGGCCTCCACGACTGGCAGGTGGCTACATTTCCTCGCCAGTAATCCCTGGGGAACACAGCTGCACTTTTATTCTCTGTTGGTGGTCATTTTCCAATCATGTTGATCTGAAATTGAGAGTGAAATATAATACATAGTAAGGCCCCATAAATATGAAAAAAAAATTTGTTTAAAGGGAATTTTCTAATACCATTTCTTATGTAGTATAATTTCCTGCATTTGTCATTTAAATTTGCTGGTTGTTGAAAGAACCCTTCATGAGTTTTTGAGGGTGAAGATTGCAATGGCAAACGCCCATCATGGAAATGGTGCCCCTTGTACTAAAATGTAGTCATAGGTTAGCCCAAAATCCTTTAATGCACGGTTCTACAGTAGTTTACAAAACATAATATTGAAAGAGAGGCATTGAAAAGTGTGTAGGGCTGGTGTTAAACCCCTACTCCATATTATAGGGTCATTTTTTCTGAACGTGTACAAATGTAAAATTTCAGACTTGTGTCTGTTCTCCTGCTCATAACATTCACAATATTGCATTCACATTAACACAATGTATCTCAGCGGAACCAGGAGGAATTAAGCTTTCCAGAAATATATACTTTTATATGACTATGACAAAGACATCAGATTCTTCTGTAGGGTCGGAATCAAAATAACCTGAAATTTACAGCTTCTCCTCCCAATTTTAGAAGTTTAAATCTTGTAGATAAAAATGTATTTAATCATTTATCTAACTTTTTTTGGCTTTCCATGTATAACATCAGTGTGCAAATCTATGAAAGAGGTTGTAGGGCCCAGGTTCCAATGGTAAATTATTGGGGCCCATGAGAAATTTTAACCCTTTTTAAACAAACGCCCATCATCATATTTACCTGCCAGTCTAGAATATTCAGCATAATATGTCCAATACTAGAAAGTACTTGAATGTATTGAGCATCTTTTAATGAACAAGATAAAAGAAAAGAAACAACTCTACTACAATTTGCTAGGAATTAAGAACACATCCACAAAACCATCACAAATTTATACAAGTTATGCTGATGGGCGTTTGCAGGACTAGCTATGACAATAGATGTGTTATCCAGGTATTGCAAAACGTTTCAAACTCACTCTAATGATATTATTCATAAATAATATGCCAAAGTCAAAGGGAAAACACAAAACCCTAACTTCAAAGTGATTTTGGAGGATTTTACAGCAAGATTCTCACCAATGCAAACGCCCACTATGAAAATAATGCCCATCATTGAAATGCTCTGCTGAGCTAGCTCTACCCAGTATGTTTAGCTACTTGTGGAGTCATCTTTAGTTGGCAGCATATAATGTGGTAAGTACCAAACTTTTCTAGCAAACATCTTACTTCATTTTGTCAAAAATAGCATGAAACACTGAAAGTCACATTCTAATTATATGAGGGATAATGATTGTACTATTGCATCAACTAAAATGGTCAGAAAGGTTCGAAACTTTGTATATTTTGCTTTATTTGTGTTTAGAAGTCAATGGCTGAAAGATTTTTAGTCATTGCACAGCACCAGATATACCTTTACTCATCTCATCAGAAATGCACATGTTTGGTGTAAATCAGGCATAACGCCCATCATGGTAATGATTGCAGTAAAAAATTGTCTCTTATGGTGCTAATAATTAGTTAAATATGATATTGGTGTATTTGTAATGTTGTATAACTTGTATTGATATGACATAAATGCTTTTTTCGTGATTGGTCAATGCCCAAAGCCTAATCTGGTTGATATATAATGAGGTTAACATTTGCTATGACAAACGCCCATCATCTAAATGCAAAATATTTCAGTAAATGTAGGATATTGCCTGTGCTAATGACATGGAAAGATGCCCCTGCATGTATGTTATTGCATAAAGTCATTTAGACATGTTTTTTTATATTCAACTTTGTCATATTTGGGAATTTTTGCAATGTACAGTGCCTGCATTAATTTTCATGATGGGCGTTTATAGTTATATTATAATATGGAGTAGGGGTTTAACACCAGCCCTACACACTTTTCAATGCCTCTCTTTCAATATTATGTTTTGTAAACTACTGTAGAACCGTGCATTAAAGGATTTTGGGCTAACCTATGACTACATTTTAGTACAAGGGGCACCATTTCCATGATGGGCGTTTGCCATTGCAATCTTCACCCTCAAAAACTCATGAAGGGTTCTTTCAACAACCAGCAAATTTAAATGACAAATGCAGGAAATTATACTACATAAGAAATGGTATTAGAAAATTCCCTTTAAACAAATTTTTTTTTCATATTTATGGGGCCTTACTATGTATTATATTTCACTCTCAATTTCAGATCAACATGATTGGAAAATGACCACCAACAGAGAATAAAAGTGCAGCTGTGTTCCCCAGGGATTACTGGCGAGGAAATGTAGCCACCTGCCAGTCGTGGAGGCCCCTCAACAATGAATGGAAGAGAAAAATCTATAAAATAATAGATTCAATCAATACAAAGATTATTCCACCTACGATATCCACAATACATGTATCAGTTACTTATAAGTTATAAAGATTTCAGGAGTGTAGGAGAACATGTTGGGCATGTTTCCTAAAAGAATTATCCATGTATGGCTATTATTCTGATCCTTTAGAGGCTGTTTGATAACTTTCTACATGCACAAACGCCCATCATTGAAAACCTAACGCCCATCATAAGAAGTCTTTTGTAAAGCCAGCTTGAAGGTTATGTACTATTTCTTTGATGTTTTCTTAAATGCATCATTGGTAATGGCAGATTAGACTATTCTGTTAAGGTTTTGGAAAGAAAAGTCAGACTTCTTGGTGCCTTGAAATCATTTGTTGTCATTGCTAATACCCCAAAAATAAAGTATGCATTTTGTTGTATATCATTCAAAGGAAATGCACCTGTCAGGTCTTGTTTGTCATTATTAAATGTATACAGATCAATGTATAACTGTTTCAGGTTCATTAATAACTGGATAGGGCTGAGAATGGACTTTTATTTCATAATTTATTATTGGCTGTTATGACAAACGCCCATCAGTGAAATGCAGTGTAATTGGGATGGAATAATTTAAAAACAATATTGTTTAAGGTCATATAACTTGGGGAAGTATCAGATAATGTAGCTCTCATTACTCAGGTGCATTATCAACATCCAAGCCCCTCAACTTACTTTTTCACAAGTATTTGAAACCAAAGTATGGGAAAAAATGAAAAAGATGGATTTTAAGGAAATAGTTCCTGTGAACTCAGCTCATTATCATCATGAAATTATATGTCTTGGTTATAAAAAATCTTTCCAGTAGGTTCATTGCCATGTTTGGTTTACTGCAATGTACTTTTAGGCCTTATTTACAAATAGAATTAACAATACAGTGTGCAATTCATCTTAAATGAATTATGATGATGGGCGTTTGCCAATTTCTGAAGACCAAATTTTGACTCATCATAAAAACTGAACCAATGGGAGGAAATGTGTATAATCGGTATTGATAGAAAGCTCTGAACCTGGACTACTGGGATATGTAGGGTTAAAACTGATCTGGAGAACCTTGTAAAATTTCATACTTCTGGCTGAATTGTACACGTCCAGAAAAAATGACCCTATAATATAACTATAAACGCCCATCATGAAAATTAATGCAGGCACTGTACATTGCAAAAATTCCCAAATATGACAAAGTTGAATATAAAAAAACATGTCTAAATGACTTTATGCAATAACATACATGCAGGGGCATCTTTCCATGTCATTAGCACAGGCAATATCCTACATTTACTGAAATATTTTGCATTTAGATGATGGGCGTTTGTCATAGCAAATGTTAACCTCATTATATATCAACCAGATTAGGCTTTGGGCATTGACCAATCACGAAAAAAGCATTTATGTCATATCAATACAAGTTATACAACATTACAAATACACCAATATCATATTTAACTAATTATTAGCACCATAAGAGACAATTTTTTACTGCAATCATTACCATGATGGGCGTTATGCCTGATTTACACCAAACATGTGCATTTCTGATGAGATGAGTAAAGGTATATCTGGTGCTGTGCAATGACTAAAAATCTTTCAGCCATTGACTTCTAAACACAAATAAAGCAAAATATACAAAGTTTCGAACCTTTCTGACCATTTTAGTTGATGCAATAGTACAATCATTATCCCTCATATAATTAGAATGTGACTTTCAGTGTTTCATGCTATTTTTGACAAAATGAAGTAAGATGTTTGCTAGAAAAGTTTGGTACTTACCACATTATATGCTGCCAACTAAAGATGACTCCACAAGTAGCTAAACATACTGGGCAGAGCTAGCTCAGCAGAGCATTTCAATGATGGGCATTATTTTCATAGTGGGCGTTTGCATTGGTGAGAATCTTGCTGTAAAATCCTCCAAAATCACTTTGAAGTTAGGGTTTTGTGTTTTCCCTTTGACTTTGGCATATTATTTATGAATAATATCATTAGAGTGAGTTTGAAACGTTTTGCAATACCTGGATAACACATCTATTGTCATAGCTAGTCCTGCAAACGCCCATCAGCATAACTTGTATAAATTTGTGATGGTTTTGTGGATGTGTTCTTAATTCCTAGCAAATTGTAGTAGAGTTGTTTCTTTTCTTTTATCTTGTTCATTAAAAGATGCTCAATACATTCAAGTACTTTCTAGTATTGGACATATTATGCTGAATATTCTAGACTGGCAGGTAAATATGATGATGGGCGTTTGTTTAAAAAGGGTTAAAATTTCTCATGGGCCCCAATAATTTACCATTGGAACCTGGGCCCTACAACCTCTTTCATAGATTTGCACACTGATGTTATACATGGAAAGCCAAAAAAAGTTAGATAAATGATTAAATACATTTTTATCTACAAGATTTAAACTTCTAAAATTGGGAGGAGAAGCTGTAAATTTCAGGTTATTTTGATTCCGACCCTACAGAAGAATCTGATGTCTTTGTCATAGTCATATCAAAGTATATATTTCTGGAAAGCTTAATTCCTCCTGGTTCCGCTGAGATACATTGTGTTAATGTGAATGCAATATTGTGAATGTTATGAGCAGGAGAACAGACACAAGTCTGAAATTTTACATTTGTACACGTTCAGAAAAAATGACCCTTATATACCTGAAAGGATTACCTGTGTGTAATTCTTTCATGCTAATTGGCAGGTAGGCCGCGACCAATCAGGGTGCGTTATTAATCAGTCTCTCACCAGCTTTCAAACAGGAAGGAGCTAGCACACATAAAGTAAAAATTACCGATGTGACACAATGAGTTATAACAGAGAGTCTTGATAGGTTGTGCTACATAGGACTTTTATACAAACTACTATTTGACAATAATTATAGAACCGCATAATTATTAGCTGCATGCAATATGCATGAGGTCTAGTGGAGACTTGTCTTTACAATAATACTTGCTTATAAGTATGTTCTACTGAAGAATCTCATCTCATCTGACGAGCACATGGACTGGGAGACTTAACAGTCCAGTAACCACTTCATTAAACGGATTTACAACCTGAGATTTATATGTGACACACACGTACTACAACTGGATATTGACATTGGAGCACTGATAAATAGTCCATGCTAAACATGGCGTGTTTTCTATCGCTTTTACAACTCAATATTGTGAAATCTGAGGACCACTAGTGCACATTTCTTTCTTCAAAGTGAACCCTTGCATCTGAACCCCTTGCCTTTCTACCTGTAGTCTGTGATGAAAGCTGTTATTCTTGCCCCCAAGTTACTATAGGGTCAGGTCTTCAGAAAATGTACAATTCAACTACACTAATTGTCTCAAATAACCCAGATTTAAGACGGAAATCAGGTTCAAAATACATTTCAATATAACCAGACAGGTTTATTGGATGAAAACAATCCAGAATACACTCAGATATACTCATATCATATCATTTTTCACTCTAATTTAGAGAAATTTGAAAAATGTGTAGAACTGTAGATTGGGAATTTCCTGAAAATCTGACCCTACTATAGCTGATGCTACTCATTGTTACATTCAATGCACATATGGGTCAGATTTTCTCATTTTCGCAGCTCTACACATTTAGGGAATTTTGCTAAATTAGGCTGAAAAATGAGGAATACCGGGAATATCTGAGTATATTTGGTATCACATTGATTTAAAGTATCAGTTCTGTTATGTTAAACTGCATTTTAAAGCTCATTTCTGTCTTAAATGTGGGTTATTTGAGAGGATTGGTGAAGGCGAATTGTACATTTTCTGAAGATCTGACCCATATAACACAATACAATGTACACAATACTGAAGCCTAGGTGTCACCTTTCTTGCATTTCATACACAGTGGAACCCCGCATAACGACTGCCTTGTCATAGAGACCAACTCTGTATCAAGACCATTTATTTTCAGTCCGGAACTGTTTTCCTCTATTAGATTAGATCCTCTATAATGTTACCACCTCGCTATGAGACCAAGAATTATTCAGTCCCAAGGGTGGTTGCATTAGCGGGGTTACAGTGAACAGTGGAACCTCTCTATTAAGACTATCCTTGGGGCTGAATGATTTGTGGTCTCATAGCGAGGTGGTCTCATTAGAGGGGCTATTCTAGTAAGAGGAAATAAATTCGGAACTGAGAGAAACTGGTCTTAATAGAGGGGTGGTCTTTATGTGAGGTTCCACTGTACAGTAAAACCTCTACATTGAGACCACCCTTGGGACTGAATGATTTATGGTCTCATAGCGAGGTGGTCTCTTTAGAGGGCTCTAAATCTTATACAAGGGAATACTTCGGGACAGGGAAAACTGTCTTAATAGAGGGGTGCTCTATGGAGAGGTGGTCTTTATGCAAGGTTCCACTGTATGTACAATCTGTGATATCATCTATACTGCATTAGGAACACCATTTATTATGTATCTTACGTATTCGCTGTACAGCCGCAGTATCATAACAATAACAGTGCACTCACATTACAATTAATAATTACTGCTTCTGCAAAAAGAATATCAATAATATCTGGTGGATATAACAGTGATTGAGGCTGAGGATCAGATTATTAATGATCCTGCTGGAGTGTTGGGATAATCCCCTGTACTAATCCCATCCATATCTCCCTGTTCATCCATCCAGGGTTGTTGTTATAATCCTCCTATTACAATGTATACAGGTTAACCTAATGTTATAGCGGAACTCAACTAGAGGAAAAATGGCGGCGACAAATTTTCTTGTTGCCTACTAACAACAGTTCATTTCATGTTTGCAATGAAACGCAAATGGAGGAGTGTCAGATGTGTTGCCACATTCTCTGAGAACTGTTCTCTGAGAACTGTTTCTATTTTTGTTGGCGCCTTTGTTCTCTCTAGTGGAGTCGCCCTATTAGGGGATACAGGAGATACTTATATATAAAGCTGTATTCTCAGCTATTATGACAAAGACAATCTTAAAAATTTACTCATATTATGACTGCATTCATCAATATTCTGCTGCTGTTATACATTTATGTGCATACTGGGATACAGATTCTGTTGAAATCTGACACACAAATATTTTGGCAACTTTTTTGTTAAAAATTGCAAGAATGCTTTCAACAATATCACAGCTTGTATAAATGATCTAAACCAAATGCATGATGGGAAATATGGGGACTTGTGTTATGGAAACCTGTATAACATATCGATATTGACATTAGAGCATTGATAAATAGTCCATGCTGAACATGGCACGTTTTTTATAGATTTTACGCTGTACCATTAGTCCCATAATTCCATGCGAATTAAGATTTAAAATGGCGGCTATGCAAATCCCCTATTGTTTCCTGATTGCCTCAGTTGTGAAGTATTGACCTAAGTGATGGCAAGTGGAATATAACCCGGCCTCGGTCAATGCTAACGTCTCGGGTTATCGCCTTGTAACGGTATCCCCGTGTCTCAGTGATGCCACTTAGCATGTCCCCTTAGTGCTTGTACACAAATATATACACAGCATCCCCCCAATCCATGGACAAGTGTGTATATGATCCTATGCTCCTGTCTCACTCTGATTCAATAGGGGAGTTGTATGTGCCACTGTGCATGTCCCCTTAATAGGGGAGTTGTATGCGCCACTGTGCATGTATGTGACAGTGCATGCTGGGATAGATCAAGTTCGGGTTTCACATACCAAATGCACTCATATGTGCCTATAGTTTTCATATTGTGTCAGCCTATTTTAGCAGTTTTTACTAAACTTGTAAAGCTGTCAATAGGGGCATTTCCATACACTGCATGTCTGCTGCTAGTACAGTGCATGCTGGGATAGATTCAGTTCAGATCTGACATACAAATATTTGGCAACATCTTTATCGGAATTTGCAAGAATGTATTCACCAATATCGCAGCTTGTCTAAATAATATATAACAACCAAATGCATTATGGGAAAGATGGTGGCGAGTGTTATGGAAACATGTAAAACACATGGATATTGACATTAGAGCACAGATAAATATTCCATGCTGAACATTTAACACGTTTCCTATACATGTTACACTGACCTACAACTTTCATTATCCCATGCAAATCAAGATGGCAGACATACAATTCCCCTATTGTAAAATATTGATGTAAGCTTATTGTGAAACTGACATGGTCTCCAAGGTAACGCCTTGTGTTATCACCTTGTACCAGTGGCCCTATGTCTTATCTACCAACCCACTTATTCAACCTGTTTAGTTCCTTAGGCCTTGTATACAAAGCAGTTTCAGTATTTGTGATCTTCAAAGTGTTTTTTTCACAAGATCACATTATTGGAATGTTCTGATTTTTTGGGAGGTTATCACTTAGACTTATATCAATCGGTGTATCAAATTTCAGGACAATCTATATAATATATCCTTTAGTTTTAAAGGTCCTCATATGGACTACATTTAGTTACTTTATGGTTCATTGACCCCCAGAAATATTGGAATTTTTTTTTCAAAAACGAAAATATCAAACTTAAAATCTAGAAATACTTATAAGATTATTAGACTGTTCTCTCATTGGAATCCCCTTGATCTTATCTTTTCAAATCTAATGGTATCTCACAATCTATTTTTTTGCGACTTATGACTCATTTTCCTAAAACGGATCACATTTATGTATACCTCTGACATGTATGAATGTAATCATCAGAGATCACAATCAATAATAAACCGCCTTCCCAATCTACTGCAAACCAGATCAACTCTAAAACAGTTATGCAAGGAGTTGGGATTTTCATATAAATGGGTCAGATTTTCAGAAAATGTATAATTCCCCTTCACTAATGGCATATAATGGTCTTAAACTGCCAGTGAAAACTTGACTCCACTGATGTTAGTTCCCCGCTGTGATTGATATGGTTGCATTCGGCAGTGCATTTTCAACCATAATATAATAGCAAATTGAGTTGATCAAAAAGAGATTAGTGCCATAGATTGTGCCACAGGTTCTTTATAACAATTGTGATGTGTTTCAGGAAAATGAGTCATAAGTCGCAAAATTGATATTTTTCAAAGTGTTTTTTTCACAAGATCACATTATTGGAATGTTCTAATTTTTGGAGAGTGTGTCATTTATAGGTATGTCAATCGATGTCTCAAATTTCAGGACAATCTATGCAATATATCCTTTCGTTTTAAAGGTCCTCATATGGACTACATTTAGTTATTTAACTGTTTATTAACCCCCAGAAATATTGGAAACCTTTTTTTCAAAAACGAAAATATCTAACTTAAAATCTAGAAATACTTATTATTTCATTATACTGTTTACTATCATTGGAATCGGCTTGATCTCCTCTTTTCAAATATGGTGATATCTCAAAATCCATTTTTTGCGACTTATGACTCATTTTCCTAAAACGGATCACAATTGATAGATGAGAATAACACTCCATTCCATCACACTCCATTATAGCTGCAACAAGCCCTGACTTAAGTCAAATCAGCTGAAGGAAAGCGACCGGCAGTGAGCGATAATAAGTGAAATCATCATGAGAAAGGATTCTGGGGGTCCTCCAAGTAAGAACGAGAACGTTTTAGAAGCCCTGTAGCAAAATCAAGGCAGTAGAATCCTCCAAAATCTTTGTCAAATGACTTTTAGATGGGTTGCAAAAAGAATGGCAAAAAATCTAGAAAATATTTTGTTTTCTACCAATGTTAACTGGGTCCATAGCTTTAACTGAGAGTTCAGCTTTAACTGAGAGTGCAGCTTTAATTGACAGTGCAGCTTTAAATGACAGTGCAGCTGTAACTAGGAGTACAGCTTTAACTGAGACTGCAGCTTTAACTGAGAGTGCAGCTTTAACTGACAGTGCAGCTTTAACTGACAGTGCAGCTGTAACTAGGAGTACAGCTTTAACTGAGACTGCAGCTTTAACTGACAGTGCAGCTTTAACTGACAGTGCATCTGTAACTAGGAGTACAGCTTTAACTGGGAGTGCACCTTTAACTGACAGTCCAGCTTTAACTGACAGTGCAGCTTTAACTGACAGTCCAGCTTTTAACTGACAGTCCAGCTTTAACTGAGAGCGCAGCTTTAACTGACAGTCCAGCTTTAACAGACAGTCCAGCTTTTAACTGACAGTCCAGCTTTAACTGAGAGCGCAGCTTTAACTGACAGTCCAGCTTTAACTGAGAGTCCAGCTTTAACTGAGAGCGCAGCTTTAACTGACAGTCCAGCTTTAACTGACAGTCCAGCTTTAACTGACAGTCCAGCTTTAACTGACAGTCCAGCTTTAACTGGGAGTATTACTGGCACAAGTACAAGGTACACACAGTATTGCATCTATGTTACACAGACAGCGACATCGAGGCCTTTAGGTACTTCATCAGCGGAGTGACAGGCGACTATGTACCCTCCACCTCATCCAGAGACTGATAATCAAGTTTGTTACCTTGATTATCTCTACTGGAGAAAGGGGAGCTATCAGGTTATAGGGTGTGTGCTGTGATGTCTTGATTCCAGCAGATATAAACTGAGCATATGAGGGAACCTTATCACATAGCGAGTCACTCATTTGATATAGAAGGGTCAGATCGTCAAAAAATGTACCATTCGCTTTCACTAATTCTCTCAAATAACCCACATTTAAGACTGAAATGAGCTTTAAAATACAGTTTAACATAGCAAGACTGATATTTTAAACCAACACGATACCAAATATACTCAGATATACCCAGTATTCATCATTTTTCAGCCTAATGCAGCAAAATTCCCTAGTTTTGTAGAGCTGCCAATTGTACATTTTCCAAAATTCTGACCCAGAAGCTGTTGCTGGTAATATGGTGCATGTACTCATCATGTTATCATCAACCCCGTTATCTCTGCATGTGCTTATATGAGATAGCTGTTGATGGTATATATGTAGATATAGTGTTGCATCAAAGAGTGAGCAACTCTAGATAGACATCATCTCACTATGAGCAACTCCTTCAGCTAATGGGACATTAGCCTGATTAGCCGTATCGTTTTCTGATGGGATGGTAGTGGATTCATAGATCTTGATAGGGTATTATCACTACTTTCTGTAAAGGTAATTTTTGAAAAGGGACATATAAGTGCATCCATCTGTTGATTCATAGAACAACTTCAAAAGGGATATGATACATATGTACACTCTGTTTGAGTCCTGTAGGCAGTAAACATCAAAGCCTGCATCAAAGTGGGCAACAGTTAACCCTACGGGGTGCCGCTGCCTACAGAACTCAAATAGAGTGTACATCTATACATTCATAGAAGCTATTAAAAGTGCCATATAAGGAAATACACCTATACATTTATAGAACTTATTAAAAAGGGTCATATAAGTGCACCCATCTATATATTTGAGGTACAGTTGAGGGACATATAATTTATGCATACATATATCTATACATTTGTAGAAATTATTAAATAGGGTCATATAAGTGCATACATTGATACATCTGTAGAACTAAAAAGGGACATACATGCATATATCTGTACATTTATAATACTTATCAAAAAGGGTCATACAAGTGCATACATATATACATTTATAATACTTATTAAAAAGGGTCATATAAGTGCACCCATCTATACATTTGAGGTACATATTACAAAGCGACATATAAGGTGCACCCATCTATAGCTCAATGTATTGATAACAAAGGACCTTTATTATTGCCAATAGCGATGATCATGTCTCACCTCCGTGGCTGATAAGAAGGGGAAGAGAGTTGATAAGATGATAGGATATTGAGTGGATACCATCAGTGAAGTGCCATAGGATACACACACTCTCTATCTACTACTAACACCTTCCCAGGGCTAAACAGTGGATGGGCCCAGTCGTCTGTAGGTGTACATAGGATACACACACTCTCTATCTACTACTAACACCTTCCCTGGGCTAAACAGTGGATGGGCCCAGTCGTCTGTAGGTGTACATAGGATACACACACTCTCTATCTACTACTAACACCTTCCCTGGGCTAAACAGTGGATGGGCCCAGTCGTCTGTAGGTGTACATAGGATACACACACTCTCTATCTACTACTAACACCTTCCCTGGGCTAAACAGTGGATGGGCCCAGTCGTCTGTAGGTGTACATAGGATACACACACTCTCTATCTACTACTAACACCTTCCCAGGGCTAAACAGTGGATGGGCCCAGTCGTCTGTAGGTGTACATAGGATACACACTCTCTATCTACTACTAACACCTTCCCAGGGCTAAACAGTGGATGGGCCCAGTCGTCTGTAGGTGTACATAGGATACACACACTCTCTATCTACTACTAACACCTTCCCAGGGCTAAACAGTGCATGGGCCCAGTCGTCTGTAGGTGTACAATTAAGCTTCAGTTTAAATAACGAATATTTGAGGCAGAAAAAACTCCCTCATGCAGTTTAAGCTGCATTATCAGCTATTATTACAAAACTAATATTATCAAATTAACTCCTATTATGGATTTCTAGGACTCGATTCATCGATATTCTGCTGCTGTTCTATGTTTATACGAAAATTTGAAGTGTAATCACCGAGAGAAAGCTACTGCCGGTGAACGATAATGAGGGAAGTAACCATAGGAAGGGATTTGGATGGGTGCTCCAAATACAAATGAGGAAGTTCTAATAGTCCTGTAGCAGAAACAACTGGACGAAATCCTCTTAAACTTTGGTCAAATCACTTTTAGATGGGTTGGAAAATAATGGAACAAAAAGTAGAAAATATCTAGATTTTGACCGACGTTAACTGAGAGTGTGGCTTTAATCATAAGTGAACTTGGCTTTTGTATCACGAAAATACCAAATACAATCTGTTAAAATAAGTATTTGCGATTTTCCAGCCTCATTGAACTGCTTGGACTAAAGATGTTATGGGCGAGATTGTCTGACGATGTGTAATTCGACTCCACCATTCTTTTAAAAAAAAGGAATTTAAGACAAAAACAGTTTCGAAAAACGGTTTCGAAATACAAGGTTTTAAACATGAGTGAACAGATCCTTTTTAATGAAGTCAAACCTCTCAAATAAACCGAATTTAAGACAGAAATAAAGTTCAAATACAGACGAACAGACATTTTGCATCAAGGAAATAGCAAATATACTCGGATAAACAAAGTATTTGTGATTTCTCAGCTTAATATAACAGCATAACTTTCTAAATGTGTAGAGTTGCCGATTACATGTCTGTTTTCCTTATTTAAGAGAGAAAAGAAGTGCCTAAAGCAGATGATCGTAAGTGAACTTGGTTTTTGAATCAAGAAAATACCAGATTCACTCCGATAAACTAAACAATTTCTGATTTTTCAATCTCATTTAACCGCAGAATTACAACTTTACCATTTTTCAAAACATTCTGCTCAGACATAAAAGTAGCTACTCCTCGTAAAACAGTCCCCCCAAAAATTCCAGGCCTGAGAGGAGATAATTCCCACCCTCACAGAGTCAAAAATCACATTTAACAGCAGAATTACAGTATTCCCACCTCTCCAAAACACTTTCAAGTTATAGTGGCTCTACCTCAACAAATAATCCCAGCACTCTGAGGAGATAATTTCGACCCTCACGCAATCCTTAACCTGTCTCTGCTTAGCAGAATTATCTAAATGTGTAGAACTACCGAGTGTCTGCTTTCTAGCAACCAGACCCATACACCACTTAGTGCAAGCGTTGGGCTCTTGATCGCTTCATTGCCCAATGTGATACATTCACCTACACTACAGCACCACCCTACTGGTGGGATCTAATAGGAGTAAGATGCTGTGTGTGCTCAAGGAGGTTACTGTGAATGTGTAGCGTTTATAGACGGATTAACGGTTAATATACGGATTAACATCTCATGTGTAGTGATAACATAAGGATTAACATTCATTCACCTATCGGAATACTCAGCCTTGAATGTATACAGTAATCATGGCTATGGAGGTACATGATTTTGAAGGTAAGCTAAACAGGGTTTTGTTGGGTCTATCAAAGGTTTATTGTTTGTTTTAAGGTGGTCTCCACTGGCTGCGGTAAGCTCTGCGGTAAGCCTTGCGGTAAGCCTTGCGATGGTGTTGTGATGGTGAGGAGTGGCGAGGTCCTGCCTACATGGTCAGTGATCCATGTAGGCAGGACCTCGTCATTCCTCTCCACCTACAGAACCAGCACAACACCATCGCAAGACTTACCGCAGAGCTTACCACAGCCAGTGAAGACCACCTTTTCGTTAATTAATTCATTTTCGCCAATCTGTCAAGAGCGAAGTGCGATGGGTCAGAAAAAATGCCTCATAACTCTATATATTTATTTATGCATGAACAAATTTGTACCAACATTTGTTACTGGTCATTCCCTAGTAAAGTAGTTAAATATACTCCTTAGGATGACCTCAGAATAATATACACAGATAAAGTCAATACATAGTCACGAAATTCGGTACAACAAACAGCACTAAGCACAAAAAAATGAAAACATCAAGACATCTTGTAAGTGAAACATTCATTTTCCCGGAGCACATGACAAGTGGACTCGTGATATCAACTCGATACACAAGAGAGTTGATGCTGGGCTTTCATTTGGGTTAAAGCTGAAATCAGCTGTTTATCAACACCATTCTTGGAATTCAGTCATATGAAATTAATTTCATGAATGAATTATTTAGACAGACCCATCAATGGTGTTTATATTCGAAGATAATTGCTTTTAAAGCCTTCAAATGTGGTACATGTATTCATGCTGCAGAAAGCACGGAGTATCTCAAAGATGAAAACATTGTGATTAAGGGTTTTTTGAATAAATCACTTTGAAAGATTTCAATTTTGCAATGTGTGAATTATTTTTCTGTAACACAAATGATGAATGTGTCAGATTTAGTGATACTTTCAACACTGTCAGTGCTTTACGTATCATGTGCAAACCGCCCACCAAGATGGTAAAAACTATCTGCAATAAAAGAAATTCAATTCAATTCTGCTAAACTGTATCAAGACCTTCCAGGTATTTTTTCCAACCTAACTTGTGATATAAATAATGTTACTAATAAACCTTAATGAGTTTAATATCGGGTGCATCAGCTACCACACTGGACACAAGCCCGTGTCTATGGGTCAAATCTGACAAATATGTTGCTCCCTCGGGCGGCCGCTGCACATTGTGCTGACTGGAGCAACTCCTACACCACACCATGAGCTGCTCATGTTACTATCTTCATCAATCCTAGACCAGTTATTCAGACTTTCAATAGGTTGGATTGAGAAAGAAAAGAACCCACATGAGTTATATAAAGTGATTTCATTATGAAGGTATATAATGGGTCAGATCTTCAGAAAATGCACAATTTGCCTTCCCTAATCCTCTCATATAACCCACATTTAAGACAGAAATGAGCTTAAAAAAGCAGTTTAACATAGCAAAACGGATACTATAAATCAATGTGATACCAAATATACTCAGATATACCCGGTATTCATCAGTTTTCAGCCTAATTTAGCAAAATTTCCTAAAGTAGTAGAGCTGCCAATTGTACATTTTTCGAAAATCTGACCCTTAAATCCCCTTATAAGCTACACGGTGACTGTAGATTTTGACAAGATGCATATGGGTCAGATCATCAGAAAATGTACAGTTAGCCTTCACCAATCCTCACAAATAACCCACATTTAAGACAGAAATGAGCTTCAAAATGCAGTTTAACATAACAGAACTGATACTTTAAATCAATTTGATACCAAATATACTCAGATATACTCAAAATTTATCATTTTTCCAGCGTCATTTAGCAGAAATTACTAAAGTAGCAGAGCTGCCAATTGTACATTTTTCGAACATCTGAGCCCTAAATCCCCTGTGTAAGCTACAGGGAGACTGTAGAGTTGTACAAGATGCATATTCCAGCATATTACACTATTCCCTGTCATACACATGGCTGCATTGTATCGATTCACAATTCACCGCAGCTATAGGCATGTTTTATGCAGTAACAATAGCCTGATTTATTAACGAGCTCACAGGGGACCAACAGTGCAAGGGGATGTATTGTTATACCATACATAACGGTTACGGCATGGGTGCTGTCCCATATGGCTGACTATTGGTGATGTGTTTCAGAAAAATGAGTCACAGAATTGATGTTTTTCATTGTGTTTTTTTCACAGGATCCCTTTATCGAAATGTTCTGATATTAACAGGGTGTAGCACCACTTATATTCATATTAAGCCATGTGACAAATTTCGACACATTGTATTAAATATATCCTTGCTTTTGAAGGCCTTTGTATGGAGTATTATGATAGTACCGCACAAGTAGGTGTTCTGGTGTGAAGGATCGCATGGACCCGAGATGATTCTTTTCACATGGCACACAAGCCGATAGGCGAGTGTGTTATATTGAAAAGAATCGTCGAGGGTCTATGCTATGCCTTTACGCCAGAACACCTACGAGATGCGATGCTATTTTTACTCCACGGTGCATTAGATCAATTATAAATTAGAACACAAAGTCCTTTATTTACTTACAAAGTTACGGCCATTCTTCTCTCACTGATGCCGGCGACGACGCAATAGTGTACATCGTAACATTGCAACGTTAGTAACGCTAGTAAGAGCCATTGACAACGCATTTTTCCCGCGTGGAAGGGAACCAATCAAATGAGTTTATTTTGCGTGTGGTACAAAACAATGTACCACACGGTATGTACCACACGCCTAGAGCTACATAAAATGTTATGTGATACACACTTCACCGTGGAGTAAATTTATTTATTATAGGTGTCCTGGTGTTTACTATCATTGGGATCACCTTGTTCTCCTCTTTTCAAATATGATGATATCTCAAAAATCCATATTTTGGGACTTATTTTCCTAAAACGGATCACATTTGTGATGTGTCATAGGAAAATGAGTTAAGTATTAATTCAATAGAATAATATGCAATATCATTTCAATTCAATTCATTATATTTGGATTTTTTTTTGCCTGGTAAAAACAATCAATTGTTACATTCTGTGTCAGAGTCCCTGGCTGTCACAATAATACTACACCACATTTATCACTAGAGACATGTATGTAGCAAGACACCCTGTGGTCTCTAGGGCCTCCCTGAATGTCAGTCCACATGTTTGACATTTAGTGAGGGCCATGGGTGGTGGGCACATGGTGGAGCTGGTGCACTAATTGAATCTCCACCCTTACAATGCTTGTAAAACACTGTTGTTGATCCATACCAGCAAATTGATGCTACGTCCTTAGCTAACAATGTTAACTAATGAGGTTCTACCTGTTGTTGTGCTTTCCCCGCTCATCATTGAGATTTAGTGGTGTGGTATAAAGAAAGTTAAGATTGAGAAAAAGGTTATTTAACACTAGCGATGTACCCATTAGCAATGGTTGAAAGTCCAAAAGGGCCCAGTCAAGCCTATATGGGTCAGATCGTCAGAAAATGTACAATTCGCCTTCACCAATCCTCTCAAATAACCCACATTTAAGACAAAAATGAGCTTCAAAATGCAGTTTAACATAACAAAACTGATACTTTAAATCAACGCGACACCAAATATACTCAGATATAACTGGAATTCATCATTTTTCAGTCTAATTTAGCAAGATTTCCTAAATGTGTAGAGCTGCCAATTGTACATTTTCTGACGATCTGACCCATATATTGTGGATAGAAATATCAAAATAGCTGTATTCCAAGCAGTATCCCCCTTTCTCACCGTACTTCTGCCCCTCCTTCTTCTACCGCCACTCTCTCAAGTCCCCCTTCCTTTCTCCCTGCTTATCTGTCCCTCCCCTTCCCTCTCCCCCTCCTCCCTACTCTAGTCTCCCTCTCTGATGATGTATATATACAGGTTAACTAACTCGTTGGTTGAAGGAGCGTCAATATTGCACAAGTTGCTACACAACTCATGCAATATTCACGCTCCTTCAACCAACGAGTTAGTTAACAGATTTATTAAACATGCTTTCAATCATGAAAATAGAAACAAGTCGAGTCATGAATTTGAATTTTACCGGTAATCTTAGTAAAAAAACAAGACTGGTTGCCGTGACAACCCCACGTAAATCATTAGTGAAATACGCACTATGAGTATATCACTCTAGATATGTTGTTTTCAGAGCAATGCGTGTACATAATAAATCTTGATCATCTCTCCTTTTCTCCCTCTTCATTTTCATCTCTCTCACTCTCCTTTCAGTGTCACACCTCCCACTCTCTCATCACTGTCCTGCCTCTAACCCTCCAAATTCAGCAATAATTTGATACCTCCAAATGGCTTACGAATGATTCACATTTCCATCAATAGGAATTTTGATACCAGTAAATCAAATTCTTTACTTCCATAAATTGTTTGGAGATATCTCTGAATAGTTCACGAATATCTTTATGACTTATGACTGATTTGCGGGGATTTGTAAATATCTAAAAATTAAAAGTTTTACATCCATGAATCGATTTACATATATCCCCGCATTGATTCATTGATATTGCCATAATTATTGTTTAAGGATATCTCCAGATTGCTTTACAAACATAAAAAATCTGATTTACGGATACAATTTACGGATATTGATGAATAATTTAGTGATATCCCAAAAGAACTTAGAGATATGGGTCAGATTTTCAGAAAATGTACAATTTGCAGCTCTACACATTTAGGCAATTCTCCTAAATTAGGCTGAAAAATGATGAACACCGAAATTATCTGAGTATATTTGGTATCGCATTGATTTATAGTATCAATTCTGTTATGTTAAACTGCATTTTGAAGCTCATTTTTGTCTCAAATTTGGGTTATTTGAGAGGATTGGTGAAGGTGAATTGTACATTTTCTGAAAATCTGACCCATATATGTGGCCACCAGCCTGGTGTACCGGGACGTTGTCTCCACTGTAGCAGTACCAGCTGACATTTTAGCTGAGGGCAGTAACAGACTGCGGGGACCTATAGTTGGCAGTGTTTCTATAAATAGCCCAGTGAGCTGCTCCCTGGCTGGGCAGTACACATGAGTGCATCCATAAGCAGCTCCTGGTATTTAACCCCTGCCCCACATGCAGCGCATTCACTCGTACCACACACTCCGTCTGCCGCCCTAACTGTACACATGCATGGGTCAAAGGTTCAGAAAATGTACAATTACCAGCTGTACACATTTGGGTCAGATTTTCAGAAAATTTACAATTCGCTTTCACCAATCCTCTCAAATAACCCAAATTTAAAACAAAAATGAGCTTCAAAAAACAGTTCAACATAACCTAACAGATTGTTTGAATCAAGGCAGTACTACATACTCAGATGTACCTAGTGTTGACGATTTTTCGGTCTAAATTAGCAGAATTTACTAAATGTGTTGATCTGCCAATTGATCATTTTAAATAAGGCTGCGATTTGGTCAATACTAGATAAATTCGAGTATATTCGGCGTTATTTGACAAGATTGGGGAAGTTGGATTTTACATTTTCTGAAAATCCTTCTGAAATTTTCTGAAATCGCCAAAAACTGTAGAATTCGCCTTCTCCAATCGTCGCAAATAACTCACATTTAAGACAGAACTTGGTTCAACATAGCCCAACAGATTGTTTGAATCAGGCCAATATCAAATAATTATGTTCAGATATACCGAGTATTGCCCATTTTTTCCTTGTGTAATCTAGCAGAATTTACTGAATGTGTAGATCTGCCGATTGTACAATTTATGAAGATCCGACCCATATTCATGTGGTGGCAGTGTGGTACTGGGGTGTGTGTTGGGGTATGGGTCTCAGGGGCAATGCTTACAGGTTGTTAAAGGTGGCATTGAATGAGGTTCAATAGGGGATTTTCATCATCCAGCCATTTTGAATCTTGATTCGCATGGAATTATGGGACTAATGGTACAGTCTAAAATCTATAGAAAACATGCCATGTTCAGCATGGACTATTTATCAATGCTCTAATGTCAATATCCAGGTGTTATACATGTTTCCATAACACAAGCCCCCATCTTTCCCATCATGCATTTGCCTTTTATAGATCATTTATAAAAGCTATGATATAGCTGTAAACATTCTTGCAATTTTAAATATAAAATGTTGCCTAATATTTGTATGTCAAACTTGAACTGAATCCGTCCCAGCATGCACTGTGATAGACATGCGCAGCGGCACATGCAAGTCCCCTATTGTACATTTTCTGAAGACAAATTTCTCTAACTGTACACATTCACACATGTGGTGGCAGCATACATCTCCGGGGGAAAGCTTAAGGGTGGCATTGAAAGCCCTTCACATGCCTCAATAGTTAAAGATACACGCAGGTGTTAACACACAGGGGTCAGAGTTTCAGAAAATGTACAATTGGCAGCAGTGCACATTTAGTACATTCTGCTAAATTAGGCTGCAATTTGGTCAATACTAGGTAAATCCGAGAATATTTGGTATTGCATTGATTCTAGCAATCTGTTTGGTTAGGTTGAACTGTATTTTTAACTTTATTTTCGTCGGAAATTAGGCTTATTTGAAAAGATTGGCGAAGGTGAATTGTACATTTTCTGGCGACTTCACCCACATGCAAACTAACGGCTGATTTTCGTTTTTGAAATATTTCCTGGTTTTCACACGTTTAGATGTATTTGTGTAGGATTTTGAATATCTGCAGTTCTGTTATCGCTGTTTTGATTGATTTCTTTTTGTATTTTTGAGCTGTGGCTATGCTGTATAATTACTACAGAATTAAATAAATGTTTACAGGTACCAACTGTGCCATATCTGATGTTCTGATCAATAAGCACTCTAAAATGTAACATCGAAAACCATTCAAATGAGTCAATTTCTTTTTCTTTTTGTTGTAAATATTTTATTTATTCTGGTGTTATACAAGGAGTTAGGCCTATATGGGTCAGATTTTCAGAAAATGTACAATTCAACTTCACCAATCCTCTCAAATAATCCCCATTTAAGACAGAAATGAGCTACAAAATGCAGTTTTACATAACAGAACTGTTACTTTAGATCAATGCGAAACCAAATATACTCAGATATACCCAGTATTCATCATTTTTCAGCCTAATTCAGCAGAACTTTTTGAATGTGTAGAGCTGCTAATTGTACATTTTCTGAAAATCTGACCCATATGTGATGTGTTTCAGGAAAATGAGTCATAAGTCGCAAAATGGATATTATTCAAAGTGATTTATTCATAACATCTCTTTGTTGGAATATTCTCATTTTTGGGGTACTTAATGCTGCTCGTAATGTTAATACTTGTACGAAATTTCAATGCAATGTTTTAAATATATCTATCCATTTCTAAGGTCATTTCATGGAGTAAATTTAGGTACTTTATTAGTAATTATCCAACCAAAAATATCAATATTCTTTTTTAAAAGCTAAATATATCAAACCTATAATATAGAAACACTACTTAGATGTCCTTGATGTTTACTACCATTAGAATCGGGTTGAGCTCATCTATTCAAATATGATAATATCTCAAAATCCATTTTTTGCGACTTATGACTCATTTTCCTGAAACACATCACATATATTCCTACTAATACCCCAGGGTGGGGTTAAATACCCTGTCTTCCCCCTATCCCAGATACAACATAATATAGTCAGCAATGTTAACTGTCTGCTCCAATGCCATGTACAATTACAATTACAATGATATTGAATTTTGAATTTGAAAACATTTTATTTCAGTCAATGAGTGCAGTCAAGGCATTCTCGTCGGCAGGAGGGAGGTTTTGAGATCCCTTGTGTCAGCTTAAAAAATATATTCAATGAGTTATATACTTTGATGCCGAAAATAACAAATCTGTCCATCACTTTGAATTTAAAACTATATTTCTGTAAATCCTAACATTCTTTTTTGTATTTTGCAGGTAAGCACATTTCTCGATACTTGGTGTGGCATTGAAGAGTAAGTACTAACAAACTACGTCCTAATGGATTTCTTCCCCATAATGTCAATGAGTGAGAGTAAGATTGGTTGCTTTACGCCCTTATCAACACATTGAAGGTTATATCAAGGGCGGGAGAGCTGAGAGTGAGTGAGATTGGTTGCTTTATGCCCTTATCAACACATTTAATATGGTTATATCAAGGGCGGGAGAGCTGAAAGGGAGTGAGTGAGTGAGATTGGTTGCTTTACACCTTCATCAACACATTCAATATGGTTATATCAAGGGCGGGAGAGCTGAGAGTGAGTGAGTGAGTGAGATTGGTTGCTTTACACCCTTATCAACACATGAAAGGTTATATCAAGGGCGGGAGAGCTGAGAGCAAGTGAGTGAGTGAGATTGGTTGCTTTACACCCTTATCAACACATTTAATATGGTTATATCAAGGGTGGGAGAGCTGAGAGCGAATGAGTGAGTGAGTGAGATTGGTTTCTTTACGCCCTTAGCAACACATTTAGTATGGTTATATCAAGGGCGGGAGAGCTGAAAGGGAGTGAGTGAGATTGGTTGCTTTACACCCTTATCAACACATGAAAGGTTATATCAAGGGCGGGAGAGCTGAGAGCGAGTGAGTGAGTGAGATTGGTTACTTTACGCCCTTATCAACACATTAAAGATTATATCAAGGGCGGGAGAGCTGAGAGTGAGTGAGTGAGTGAGATTGGTTACTTTACGCCCTTATCAACACATTGAAGGTTATATCAAGGGCGGGAGAGCTGAGAGTGAGTGAGAGAGTGAGATTGGTTGCTTTACGCCCTTATCAACACATTGAAGGTTATATCAAGGGCGGGAGAGCTGAGAGTGAGTGAGTGAGTGAGATTGGTTGCTTTACGCCCTTATCAACACATTGAAGGTTATATCAAGGCCGGGAGAGCTGAGAGCGAATGAGTGAGTGAGTGAGATTGGTTACTTTACGCCCTTATCAACACATTGAAGGTTATATCAAGGGCGGGAGAGCTGAGAGCAAGTGAGTGAGTGAGATTGGTTGCTTTACGCCCTTATCAAAGCATTTAAGGTTATATCAAGGGCGGGCGAGCTGAGAGTGAGTGAGTGAGTGGGATTGGTTGCTATACGCCCTTATCAACACATGGAAGGTTATATCAAGGCTGGGAGAGCTGAGAGCGAGTGAGTGAGTGAGTGAGATTGGTTACTTTACGCCCTTATCAACACATTGAAGGTTATATCAAGGGCGAGAGAGCTGAGAGTGAGTGAGTCAGATTGATTGCTTTACACCCTTATCAACACATGGAAGGTTATATCAAGGGCGGGAGAGGTGAGAGCAAGTGAGTGAGTGAGATTGGTTGCTTTACGCCCTTATCAACACATGGAAGGTTATATCAAGGCCGGGAGAGCTGAGAGCGAGTGAGTGAGTGAGTGAGATTGGTTATTGTACGCCCTTATCAACACATTGAAGGTTATATCAAGGGCGAGAGAGCTGAGAGTGAGTGAGTGAGATTGGTTGCTTTACACCCTTATCAACACATGAAAGGTTATATCAAGGGCGAGAGAGCTGAGAGTGAGTGAGTGAGATTGGTTGCTTTACGCCCTTATCAACACATTGAAGGTTATATCAAGGGCGGGAGAGCTGAGAGTGAGTGAGTGAGTGAGATTGGTTGCTTTACGCCCTTATCAACACATTGAAGGTTATATCAAGGGCGAGAGAGCTGAGAGTGAGTGAGTGAGATCGGTTGCTTTACACCCTTATCAACACATGAAAGGTTATATCAAGGGCGGGAGAGCTAAGAAGGAGGCAGGGTATAATCTTACTCAGGAAATAAAGATAGAGAAGAAGGGAGAGAGAGACAGAGAAAGAGCCAGAAAGGCAGTTTATGGTCTTACCCAGGAACAATCCTAATAATGTGTCACACGAAAATCAATCACAAGTTAAAAAAATGATACAGCCTATCACAAATGTTTACCCAGAAGAAACGTTGCTCAGAATGTTTTCATGTTTGGAAAATCTTTATTTTCCGACCGACGTCTGATGAATCAAGGGGTTTGGGGAAGCACTGGGTTTATTTCATAGTTAAACAAGAAATAGTTAACAGTGATCAGTTTACATTTATATATTTATTTCCGGTTCATGTAGAAGATTGCATTTCCAAGGGAAACGAAGATTGATGTCAGTTAAATATAAAATTTGAGAGGGAGGTATAGTAGGAGGGAGTGAAAGGGGAGACAGAACACATGAAATCCTTATCCCATATATGACTGGTCAGTCCATGTAATTCTGTTGGTCCCTTTAACACTTTGCATATGAGGCATGATATTTCTCAGCTTGCCACTTTAATTCACACATGGTCTACCCTTTAATTCACACCTAAACGCCATCCCCTCCCCCTCCCAGCCATTACCAGCATGATTCTGATCCCATCTACTGATATCAGAATCAACAGATTCTTCACACTGATATCCAGGATGGGAGGAGCCAAGATGCTATCAATGATTGACAGATCTCACCCCAATTCAATTAGATTGATGATAACATCAATCTAAAAATGGTCATTCAACGAGGCCATTATACCTTGCTTTTCCCCCTTTCTGGGAGTTGACTAACACTAAGAAGTTACTCACATTATGACATATATATGACTGAAGTTTTTCTGTGGCTGTTATAAGTAAATACATGAATTTGAAGTCAAATTGGCCGATAGAAAAAGCCGCCGGTGAGTGATGATAATATAAGTGTAATCCTTGTATGAGAGGATTGCGGCAGGTCCTCCAATTACAAATGTGATGTGTTCCAGGAAAATGAGTCATAAATCGCAAAATTGATATTCTTCAAAGTGTTTTTTTCACAAGATCACATTTTTGGAATGTTCTGATTTTTTGAGAGGTTATCACTTAGACGTATATCAATCGGTGTATCAAATTTCAGGACAATCTATATAATATATCCTTTAGTTTTAAAGGTCCTCATATGGACTACATTTAGTTACTTTACGGTTCATTGACCCCCAGAAATATTGGAATTTTTTTTTTTAAAAACGAAAATATCAAACTTAAAATCTAGAAATACTAATAAGATTATTAGACTGTTTACTATCATTGGAATCCCCTTGATCTCATCTTTTCAAATCTAATGGTATCTCACAATCTATTTTTTTGCGACTTATGACTCATTTTCCTAAAACGGATCACAAATGAGGACGTTTTTAGAAGCCATGTAGCAAAAAGAATGAGACAGAATTCTCCAAAACTTTGCTCAAATGACTATTAGATGGATTTGAAAAGAATGGAACAAAAAGTAATAAATATAATTTACTTTTTTACG
Organism: Sthenelais limicola; assembly: GCA_942159475.1. Classification (NCBI taxonomy): domain Eukaryota; kingdom Metazoa; phylum Annelida; class Polychaeta; order Phyllodocida; family Sigalionidae; genus Sthenelais; species Sthenelais limicola. Next base: position 113,172,067 of record OW804098.1, read on the forward strand.
GACGGTAGCTGAAAGCTTTAAAGAACGAAACATATGATAACTTATGCCCCGTCTACACAGGGGCGAATTAAAAAACTGCTGCGAATCTGGCCCTTGCGATCATTTGCATGTGAAATCGTAGAAATCCTGTGCAAATCGGCGGGGATCTTGTGCGATTTCAGAGATAATGCTCTGCGATTTGATTTTTTAATCCCTATACACAAGTGCGATTTCAGCTGCAAACTCATGCGAAATTGCATGTCTAGATTCGCAACAGATGTGCGATTTGGATCACTTCAAATTATAAGAAAATGGAGGGAGAGAAGACCGAAATTATTTTTTTAGGTGTACTTGCGACGATTTAAGAAAAATGTAGAAAAAATCAATGTATAATTACAAAATCTTAACATACTTGAGACAATATGTCTGGGCATGTTCTGTGAAAAAATCGTTATGATTCATCAATAATTTGTGATAATACACCTGTTCAAACATACCTGCAATCACCTGCGAATTTCGGATATTTCCGAAATTCGCATGACCTCCTGCGATTAGTCGTGGACAGTAACATAGGTCTACGAACTGTCGTGGCTAGCCCTACACTTATGCGATTGCTTGTATAAGTGTGTGCGATTCCATTTGAAATCGCATCAACTGAGATTTTTCACATGCGATTTGGATTATTTCACCTGCGATCTGGCATATCTGAAATCGCACATGAATTTGCATGTGTGTGGGGCAATTTTTGCCTCTGCGTTTAGTCGTAGGATTCTGCAAGTGGACGCAGCTGTCTCTACATTGGGACGATTTAGTTTTAAAAAACAATGCGATTTCGTGTGAAGTCGCACGAGTTGCCGCAAGGCCCAATTCGCGCCCCAATTCGCCCCTATGTAGACGGCGCATAAGGAGCAAGCATTGCGCAACAAAGGGTTAAACCCTGTCCACACATGGCCGATTTGCCTCCCCATTTTCCCCCGATTTTGGTCTCCCGATGAATCCTATGATTTCATTTCAAATCCCGGTTAATCTTTTTGAAATAACATAAACCAGGATTGGAAATGAAATCCTAGAATTCATTGGAAGACCCAAATCGGGGAGCAATCGGGAGGCAAATCGGCCATGTGTGGGCAGGTTTTTAAGCATGGCTGTTCCTGCTCTTGCATAGGTCCCAGTGAATATGCCATCCTGTTTGGATTGTTCAACGACCCTCAGTGCATCCATACCATTCCACAAAGCCACAGTTCTCCAGTCAAATATAAGATCAAACACTGTGACCAGTGTTTGTAAACTTCTTCTCTCATCTCTCCCATCCTTTTCTCTCCCCCCCTAAAAATCCCAATCATCCGTCCAAACCTTGTCCATCAATCCTGCGACAAAATACTTTTAAAATTACCATGTATGTCATTGTTCCTTTGTTTCATCATTGTCATCATTACTCATCTGTTCATTGCAGATTGCATATTCACTCCACACCAAATTCCATACTTGTTAGCTTGATTAGCTCACTTAGCATAAGCCGTTTTTTTATCCTTTAAATTGATAGCCTTAGATAATTGCACATCATAGTTGTAGCTCTCACCTCAGCAGCAAGTCGAAAACCTTGTTTTCGTTGTATAAGAAACTTGTTCTCATGTTAACTCATTGGAGAAGCTGTTGAAATAAAGTCTTTAAAAAAAAAAAAAAATCACTCTGACTCTTGCTAATGCCGTAAATCAACCGGAAATTATGCTAACTTTGAGTCAAAGGAACGTTACACTACAACAAACGCTACAAAGTTATAATAACAAAGATAAATCATGTGGTATATTACAGAAAAATGAGCCACCAGTCGCAGAATTGATATTGATATAAGTCTTTTCAAGGTGTTGGGCGGAAGATTCCCGGGCTTACACCCTCTAATCTCCGCCCTTTACCTAAGTGCACTTATTCACTAGGCAACCTCAACACTTGGAACATTCCATCTATATACCCATTCATCCAAGTGATCTTATAATATATATGAGTTATCTGGATTGACAGAGTGGTCACACATGGGCCATTACATATAGAAATTCCATTTTTCATCTGCAAAAACAGGAACATGAGTTACAGGTCGCAAAAGAATATTTTGAGATATCATCATTTTTGAAAAGATGAGATCAAGCCGATTCCAATGATGGTTAATATTAGGACAGCTAAAAAGTCTTTCTATATTTTCTATTTGATATTTTTATTTTTGAAAAAAAAAAAAAAAAAAAAAAAAATGTCTGCAATATTTCTGGATGGACGATTATTAGTAAAGTAGATAAATAAACTCTATAGGATGATCTTAATATAAATATAATTGAATACACTGTCTTGAAATTTAGTATATCTATTTATACGACCTCAAGGACTAGACACACTCCAAATTTAAAATGAAAACATTCCACCAAAGACATCTTGTAAATAAATCACTTTAAAAAATATCTATTTTACGACTAGTGACTCATCTTCCTGAAACCGACTATATATATACTACGGAATACAAATTGTTAAATCAATTCAAATAGTTCTAAATGGTATACATTTTATATCAACCAAGTATCCTCCCATCCCCTGAGCTGGGAGTGTGACCCAGTCAAACAGTGACAGAACATGCATGCGTAAGATTTTCAGAAAAGGTACAATTGGCAGCTCTACGCAAATAGGAAATTCTGCTAAATTAGGCTGAAAAAATTAATGATGAATACCGGGTATATCTGAGTATATCAAGGATATTGAACTTATGGCTATTGTATTGAATATCAAATGTACTACCCCTCACGTTATTGTATCTGTCTACAGACCCCCTGGAGGAGCAATTGAATCGTTTCTGGAACAGTTGGAGGGAAGTCTCTCAAAATTGAACACAAAATACCAACTGACAGTCACAGGTGACTTTAATATTGATTTATTAGAAGATAAAGGTCAGGCAAATAGCCTAAAAGCTTCTATGGAAAAATTCCAACTCAAACAATATATTTCTACCCCAACCAGAACTACCTTAAGATCGAAATCTATAATTGATCATATGTACTCTAACTCCAGCAACGTTCAATTGTCAGGGGTTGTAGAAAATTCATCCTCCGATCACTATCCTACATATATGTTGATCAAGAAACCTAGAACCAGCTATGTAAACACCAAATACTACGCACGAAATATGAAAGGGTTAGACCAAAAAATTCTAAATGAGATCCTTAGGGATCTTGATTGGAATGAATTTTATTGTACTACTGATCCAGAAAAATGTTGGAATATCATGATAGAAAGAATTAATTTTTATTTCAATCGGATGTGCCCAATGAAATATTTTAAAAATATCAGAAAGAAACCTGAATGGTTAACCAAAGAGATTACTTCGTTAATGAACGAGAGGGACAGATTGTTCAGGTTAGCCAAAAATAAGAATGACAAAGACCTTTTAATACAAGCTAAAGGCTTAAGAAACAGAGTCAATACTCTCTGTAGAAATAGTAAAAACCAATTAATCAAAGAAAAACTCGAATCAGATAAAAACAATCCAAGAGCTCTTTGGAAATCGATCAACAACATTATAAGTCCCGAAAAAACTAGAAATGATATTGAAATTCAATTGAAAAATGCAGAAGGAAACCAGATCGATTCTAATATGGTACCTGATGTTTTTAACAAATTTTTTACAGAGATTGGACCTACATTAGCTAGGAACATTCCTGATCCATCTGAATCTGAGAGAAAAGAGCTACAAAACCTCTCCCAAAAACAAGGTAAAGATGTGAATATACAGAATTCTAGTAACACAAAACTGGAATTTAGTTTAATATCTCCAAATGAAATCATTAAAATTCTTTCTAAAATCGATCAAAATAAGAGCTCAGGGATTGTGAATATGCCAGGAAAAGTCTTAAAAGAGTGTATTAGAACTTTAGTGTTTCAATTTACACATGTCATTAACTTGTCGTTGGTGCACAGTATCGTTCCAACTGCATTCAAATCAGCAACAGTTACACCACTTTACAAAAGTGGTGTCAAGAATAGTACAAACAACTTTAGACCAATATCTGGTATTTCTATGCCAGCCAAAATATTGGAGAAAGTAATTCAAAAACAGCTATCAGATTATTTTGAAAATAACAATTATTACTACCACAAACAATATGGATTCCGAAAGGGTAGGTCCGTTAATCAGGCACATATAGATTTATTACACCCAATTTATGACAGCCTAAACGAATCAAAACTAACAACAGTAGTCTTCTTAGATTTTAAGAAGGCATTCAATACTGTGCACCATGACAAGTTACTACAAAAATTAGAGAAATATGGAATAACAGGAAAAACGAATGATTGGTTCAAAAATTACCTGACAAACAGGCAGCAAACTGTGAGGGTGAATGGTCTTTATTCTAAGCAGGAGACAATAACCTTTGGTGTACCACAAGGAACTGTGTTAGGGCCGATTTTGTTTTCCATATATATTAACGATCTACATGAAGTAATTGAAAATTCAGTTATTCAACACTATGCTGACGATACGGTTATTTTCAATAGCAACAAAAATGAAACAAAATTATATCTAGAACTCCAGAAAAACTTGGACCATGTAAACACATGGTGTAAGTTAAATAAAATATCTATGAATGCCTCTAAGACCCAATACATTCAATTTAATATAGGCAGAAAAAAACAAGAAAACACCACACACTGTCTCCAACTTGGAAACGATACCCTCACCCAGGTAAATCAGTACAAGTATTTAGGTTTATTAATGGATGAAAAACTTACCTTCAACGATCACACAACCAATGTCATCAATAAGGTCAGATGGAAGGTAAATTCATTAAGAAAATCAAACTATATCCTTGACAAGAAAATAAAAACCGATATAGTCAAAATGTTGATTATACCAGTCATCGAATCTGGAGATATATTCTACCAAACAACAAGTAAAAAACTCCTAAATAGACTTCATACTCTCTTGAATACTGCAATAAGGTATATATTTACATTACAAAAGAGAGAAAACGTTGACAAAAAATATTCAGAATTAAAAATACTAAACAATGAAAAAAGGACAAACCTACACACTCTTGAGGCTGCCTTTTATTTATCACAGAAAGAAGAAAATCTTGATCTGAGACAAATTTCGACAAGAAGTCATGCTCAAGACAGAAAAAATTTCAAAATTAATATTCCAAAAACAACATTCTACAAAAATTCATTCCTCTACAAAGCTCAGTCACAATGGAATGGGCTATCAACGAATGCTCACAAGGCAGCCTCCAAGTTTGAATTTAAAAAACATATTGAAAATGTACTATAATATCTAGGATTGTATCCGAATAAGATCTGACTATATTATTGTGTTTTATCTTATTTTATTTTACTGTATTGTATTTCATATTGTATCAAATGCTATGAGATATCATCTCTACCAAGCAAATCTTGGAATGTAGTGACCCAGAGTCTCTATTTTATTCTACTCGTTTGTCACTTACTTACACCAAATCATGTCTTATTTGACTTGATTATTTTAACCCAGCTATAATAAGTTTACTCTGTTTCAAAATTATAATGGTAACGTCTGGGAGAACTGGATTTAATCTAGATGACTGTATACCTATTTGTCTTTTATATATGTTATTATTCTTATGTCATGTGAGAATTCGATAAATAAAGTAGTATCTTATCTTATCTTATCTTATATTTGGTACCGCATTGATTTATAGTATCAGTTCCGTTATGTTAAACTGCATTTTGAAGCTCATTTCTGTCTTAAATGTGGGTTAATTGAGAGGATTGGTGAAGGTGAATTGTACATTTTCTAAAGATCTGACCCGCATGCACTATTACCATTGAGGAGCCATTCTAATGTCGGCCATTAGATGCCCACTATAGTTGCTTATTGCTGTTTTACCTGGTGTCACACATCAATGTTTAAGTGAAATAGAGGTTTTATACGTCGTTAGTGATGCATTGATTTGCACCAGACAATAGAACCATCGAGTGGGCCATATCTATTGGATACACATGGTTGTGCATGAAAAGAACAACATATGGGTCAGATTTTCAGAAAATGTACAATTAGCAGCTGTACATGTTTAGTAAGTTCTGCTAAATTAAGCTAAAAAATGGTCAATACTAGGTAAATTCGAGTATATTCGGCATGGCATTGATGCTAGCAATCTGTTTGGTTAGGTTGAACTGTATTTTGAACTTTATTTCCGTCTGAAATTTGGGTTATTTGAGAGGATTGGTGAAGGTGAATTGTACATTTTCTGAAAATCTGACCCATGTAATGTGTTCCTGGAAAATGAGTCACAAGTCGCAAAATGAATATTTGTCAATGTGTTTTATTTACAAGTTCGTTTTATAGGAATGTTCTCATTTTTTAGGTATGTACCATATTTCACCGATAGAATGCTGGGTCCCAAATAAACGCCTGCCCTTAATAAGCGCCAGGTTATTTAACTTCTTGAAATAAATAAACGCCTGCCCTGAATAAGCGCCAGGTTATTTAACTTCTTGAAATAAATAAACGCCTGCCCTGAATAAGCGCCGGGTTATTTAACTTCTTGAAATAAATAAACGCCTGCCCTGAATAAGCGCCTTCTTGAAATAAATAAATGCCGGACGGAATTGGTCATGCTTAACAAGAGGACATGGTATTAGATAAGCAAAGGTTTAAAAATTTAGCCAGGTCCACCCTAATATGGAATGATGATTACTTTATCCAACACTGACATATTATCTTTATTATCTTTAACAGAATTGTATTGTCGAGGTTATTCAGACCACTGTAACAAGTAAGACCATATTCTCCAACAAAATTGTAATAGAACATTAAGAAAGTGAAAACTAATAGTAGGGAGCCTTAGCCTTCATTGAACGCTTCGGTTATGTTCTCTACTTTACTAAATGTGTATTATGCCCGAGGTCCCAGAATACCTCCCATCTGCCGGAGATCTCCCCTTGAGAGCAGTCTAAAGACTGAATAAAATGTTTTTCTATTCTATTCTATTCTAATGAACGCTGGGTCCCAATAATTCAACGGGACTTTCCCCTCGGATGAGGACAATTCATAAGAATATAAAAGATGGTATTATCTTTGTAATACTATTATAGATGGTGGTGACCAATATATATATATATATATAATATTTTTATTCAGGATTCAATATACAGTTACATTTGAGTTGTTCTTCATAGTACGATTAATCATTAACATCATTCAAAAATCCAGGAAGTGGGTAAGGACATCTGCATGCATGCAGGTCTTCCAAACGACCTCCCATTAAATTATAAGATAATATTATAACAAAAACATCTGTCACGGTCACAATTCTTAACGCTAACAATTTACTTTTAGGTTTACCTTGTATTCCTTCTCGCGGCTGAAATATTCAGTAAACGAAATAAGTCAGCTTAATTATATTTATAACGGAGCATTATGATCTACTTCATAGTTTATCGCTCTTACATACAATACAATACATTGGGTAAGTTGGGTTTGTAGATGATTCACACTCAACCCCCTAATTCTCGAAAATTCAAATTATGATTCCCCCTCCCCCCCTAAATGCTAATTGACATGTCTTCATTAACAGTGAATTAAATGGTATTTCCCTTCCATTCCCCATCCCTGTCGTTATATCGACCTTCACTTACTAGATGGGTTTACAATCCCATTACATGTTCAAAATAATTTGGTTTCAATATCATGGACGGCCTTTGTTAACCTTGAGGGTTTTATCTACAGTCATTCATGGACGGATACTATTATTTACAATTGGCTATTTCAGTACCTCCTCACTTATCTTCTTCTTCTACAACAATAGTGGTATAGTAGAAAATTAGTTGTGTCATGTATTCATTAACATATATATATATATATATATAACATGAAACAATAAACGCCTGCCCCGTATAAAGCCTGCCTCGAAAAAGCATTGGGGTTAAGAGTGGCCTGAATAAAATAAATGCCCGGGCATTCTATCGGTGAAATATGGTACAATTTGACATTGTATGAATGTATTTACCAAATTTCAGGACTGTGTATTAAATATATCCTTGCATTTCCAAGGTCATTCTATGGAGTATAATTGGCTACTTTATTAGTAATGATTCAACCAAATATATTGCAAACCGTTTTTTTTTTTCAAAAATAAACTTAGTGGAAAAGGGTCCTCTGCAGCACAAAATCGCATAAGAATCAGCTTAGTGGACTATGCCCTTTACAATTAGTTCTAAAAACTAGCAGAGCCATAGACACTATCAGACCCTGGGGACTACAGTGTTGGTGGATTTGTATGTGAGCTGTTCCAAGAGTGACTGATTTCCCTTGACTAACTCACTGCTCCAGTCATATCTACCGTGGTAGCATATTTCAAGACTGTGTATCAAATATATCCATGCATTTCTAAGCTCAACCTATAGAGTATATTTATCTACTTTACTAATAATTGTCCACCTTGCAACTTTTTTTTACAAAAAATAAAAAAATATCAGACCCTGGAGACTAAAGCGTTGGTCTATTTGTATGTGAGCTACTATACACTGGGAAAAAAATCGCGTTTACACTGTGAGTATCTGCTTTGGAAATCTGGTGTATCCGCACTCCACACTGTGTGAGTATCTGCGTGTATCTCCAATTGAGTTTGTGTATCTGCGTGTATACAAAGTGCAGTGGTGTATCTGCACTTGTGAGTATCCTCTTGTATCCCCAAACGAGTGGTGAATCTGTCTCTATCCACAGTGCAGGGGATTAAATACTGTATAAACATCAAGTGACTGGGGTGGGCTTATATTACATTTGGGATGCATGGAGGTAACCATCCATACTAGTGGCACAACTATTATTCTGAATGTCCATACATGTACGTTATTCTGAGACCCACTTAACATTACTCTACTCCCGCTTTCTCCCCTGTCTCTATCCCTCCTCTCTTAATCAGAAGCGACCATGACAACTTTACAACAGTGTATCGATCATATCAATATTAAAGCAAGTCATTTTCATTCAAGTTGTGAACAAAAACTCGGTACAAATCAAGCCTTATATATATCTAATAATTCTACGTTTTCCCAATTATTCCAATCGGATAGGTTTTGAGCATGTAGGCAAAGGACTCAGCAACACCCACCCACTAGCCTCCCTCTACCATACCTCTATAATCTATGCATGTGTCAAATATGTGATGTGTTACAGGTAACTGAGTTACAAGTCACAAAGTATTTTGAGATGGTATCTTATTTGAAAAGATGAGATCGAGCCAGTTCCAATGATGGTAAACAATAAGAACATTTAAGAAGTATTTCTATATTTTATATTTGTTATATTTATGTTTGAAAAAATGTTTGCAATATTTCTGGGTATAGGCAAATACCAGTAAAGTAGTTAAATGTACACTATAGGATTATATAGGATCATTAATATGCAAGAATATATCTAATACATTGTTTTGAAAGTTGGTACATGTATTCATACACCATAGAGTGCTACCCCCTCTAGAAATTAGAACATTCCAACAAAGAAATCCTGGGAATAAATCACTTTGAAAAATATAATTCCCCTTGATTTAGTACAATAATTATTAGTATTTTGACGTCCAACAAAATCAAACATGTTCAATTGAGCTCTGCGGTCACTATATTGCCGTGGGAAGCCTTGGATAGCCATGTATATATATATTTCATGTTCATTTCGCTTAAACTACAATAACAAACACCTAGAATAGTTCTTTTCACCATACGATGAATATAATCAATGTGCGGCAGGTGGACGACTGAAAAATCGTGCAAGTGGAAACATGTTTCTGCCGACGCACTCTGCTTTACGACTTCACAAGTTGTAATATGATTGTGTGTTCATACTACCACGATTTACTACGTTTAAATGATCCGATCTGAATAAATCTTGATTTTAATCAATAAGCAGAACCTCTTTGTCATGCCTATGTATGCTGGCACATCGCTCATCTTTGATAAGGTTGTTATTAGGGACAACGCATGGGTGATACATTTTAGACCAATACATTGTTCACAATTGCTAAAATATATGATTATTTATTTGATGTTTTTTTCATAATCCAATCAGGGCCTAATTCAAAAATTGTTTTGTTCAGTAAGTTAGCTTCTAATATCTCCTCCATTATCGACTTGGTTGTTTTAAGTTATTCTAGAAAATTGCAGAGTTCAGTCTAAGAGATTCTTATTATTAATGTTCATTCCTCAGTATTATGACAGATTCAATATAGTTATAATTACACGAACATGGTCCGGTAAAAAAACCGTCACCATAAATTTAAAAATGCAAAATATACGAACGCACCCAACCAGAAAGATACTGCACACTCTCAGGATTGTGGATCATTTTTAATTTTTAAAATCCATTCATTATTGACATCAATACAGGCCATTTTAACATCCCTCCACTACAGAAAAAGCCCCACACACTTAGAGTTGACTGGGCCTTGGCGACCTGGGCTTTCTTTTTTCATACCTACATCCCCATATATTCCATAATGCGACATCGCAATCTAAGAATGCAAAATCGCACCCTAGGAATGTGATATCGCACAGGGGAATGCGATATCGCAATGTTAGGATATTGATATCGCACTGCCATGTGCGATATCGTATGCGACGTCGCCATAAATCGTTATAGTCACATTTGATCCTCCATAGTATGGGCCATTAATGGTAGCGGTTATTTATACACCTCCCACTGGTTTGACTTATTAGGTTGGAAGCTATAACTTTGGAGATCGTTTCAAACATATCCCCAAATGCATCAAACACTAAGAAAAATCTTTTACATTTGACCTTTAACTACTTTATTACAGTGAGAGATTTTAAATATGTGGGCGCGGGTACGACGTTTGTGTGGCTGTCCTCTGTGGAGAGGAGAGAGAGAGGAGTGATGTGGGAGGAGAGAGGTTTCTACCAGGCTGAAATAAACAGGAATCATAACTATGAACTTTACTATTCAGAGTAACTGTTGAGGAAACATTATCCAATTTACTTCCTGTGATATGACCAGTACCATAGTTATAATTGGATTAGTTGTCTACTTTGAAAAAGACTTACAAACCAAATACCGGTACTTATCTGGGGGCCCTATTCTATTGAAAATAAATCAGGGTTTGTTTTCATAACTCATCCCATAATTTGAACTTCTTTTTAGTTCAAGTAGTGATTTATTTCTCTCGGGAAGGCGCATCCAATAGGCGAATTTTAAAGAGAGTGACCTCCTTCTATAACATGCATGTCCAGATAATCCTAGCTATACATGTACAAGTATACAACCCATTCAAGTGACTGGTTTGGCTATTCAAGCGCACATAGTAGCAAGGTATAGGATTGATAATTTCACCATAGATAATCCTACCCATATAATGGTAAGGAAGTAGCAACGAGAATAAACAATTTTAGTTGTCTTTCACTCTCTTTAAAATTCGCCTATTGGATGCGCCTTCCCGAGAGAAATAAATCACTAGTAGTAATTTCTCTACTAAGACAAACCAACTTCATACATCCAAATCCAGCACGGGCGGTTTGTGTTTATTCAGTAGTAGGATTAGTTCTGACCCAATTACTTCACTGGGGTTTGCTGACTTACACCAGCGTCTGTACCATATACTTTTAAATTTAGTCATGGCTCACTGAACATGTGTATCTGCAGTAGGAGACTGCAGATACACGGGGATACTCCCACTGCAGATACACGGGAATACTCATTACTGCAGATACACAGGGATACTCACTAGTGCAGATACTCATGGTGTAAGCGCGTTTTTTTTTCCAGTGATATGGCCTGATTTCCCCTGGACTGGCTCACTCCTTGCTCTCCCACAGTCGTATCTACCGCAGTACTAAATATCAAGACTGTGTATCAAATATATCCATACATTTCTAAGGTCATCCTATGGAGTATATTTAGCTACTTTACTTGTAATTGTCCACCAGGAAATATGGCAATGTTTTCTTTTCAATGATAAAAATATCAAACTTAAAATATAAAAATACTTATTAGTTGTCCTTCTAGTGTTTACAATGAATGGAATCTGCTTTGTATCACCTTTCAAATATACTCATATCTCAAAATCACTTTATTTTTTACATATTTTTATTTTTCTGTAACACATCACATTTTCCTGTAGCACATAGCAATTATAACTAAAAACTATGAGAGTAGTAGACACTATCAGACCCAAGAGACTAAAGTGTATGTGAGCTCCTCAAAGACCGCCTGATTTCCTCTGGCTATCACTGCTTTCTGTGATTGTGTGCGTGTCTGTGATTGGCCTATATCCCCATCATTGATGACGTCAGACCAATCAGAGATGAGCTTACTCAGCGGTGAGGCACATTAAGAAAAAGCATGGCCTTTGTTAACTGCTTCTGTCAGCTTAATGCAAGTGTAAGAATGATGATTTTCTATTATTTCCAAGACATAGTATAAAGAAGGAACTGTACTCGAAGTTAGGAACTACTTGTGTGATTCAATGGCTCTTGTTTACACTTTATTTTGCATCCAATGTGCCACTACGGCTGCTTGTTGGATGTAAAATAAAGTGTAAGGGTCAGATTTACAGAAAATGTACACTTCACCTTCACCAATCCTCTCAAATAACCCAAATTTGAGACAAAAATGAGCTTCAAAATGCAGTTTAACATAACAGAATTGATACTATAAATCAATGCGATACCAAATATACTCAGATAATTCCGGTGTTCATCATTTTTCAGCCTAATTTAGGAGAATTGCCTAAATGTGTAGAGCTGCAAATTGTACATTTTCTGAAAATCTGACCCGTAAACTCGAGCCATTGCATCACACGAGTAGTTCCAACTTCTCGTTCAGTTCCATCTAATTATTAGCTGTCCTAGTGTTTACTACCTTGGAATCCACTTAGTCTCATCTTTCCAAATATAACAATATCTCAAAATCCATTTCTGCGACTTGTGACTCATCTTTCTGTAACAAATCACATTTTCCTGTAACACATAACAATTATAACTAAAAACTATCAGAGTAGTAGACACTATCTCACTCTGGAGACTAAAGCGTGGGTGGATTTGAATGTGAGCTACTCCAAGACAGCCTGATTTCCCTGGACTAACTCACTGCGCTCTCTCCCCCAGTCATCTCTGCCACAGTACTAACTTCCAAAACAGTCTAATAAATATATCCATACATTTCTAAGGTCCTCCTATAGAGTATATTTGTGATGTGTTCCGGGGAAATGAGTCACAAGTCGCAAAAATGATATTTTTCAACGTGTTTTTTCACAAGATCCCCTTATTGTAATGTTCTGATTCTTAGGAGGTATAGCACTTATAGTCATATAAATCTACGTACCAAATGTTAGGCCATTGTAAGAAATATATCCGTGCGTTTTGAAGGGTTTCATATGGAGTATATTAAGCTACTTTACTGGTAGTTACCCATCCAGAAACATTGCAAACATTTTTTATTTCAAAAAAAAAAATATGAAACTTAAAATATATAAGTACTTATTAGATGTCCTAGTGTTTACTATCGTTGGAATCAGCTTGATCTCCTCTTTTCAATTATGATAATATCTCAAAATCCATATTTTGCGACTTATGACTCATTATCCTAAAACGGATCACATTTAGCTACTTTACTAATAATAATCCACCAAGTAATATTATATCAATGTTTTCTGTAACACATCACATTTTCCTGTAGCACATAGCAATTAGTTTTAAAAACTATCAGACGCTATCAGACCCAGGAGACTAAAGTGTGGGTAGATTTGTATGTGAGCTACTCCAAGACAGCCTGATTTCCCTGGACTAACTCACTGCCTGCTCTCCCACATTCCTATCTACCACAAGAGGTTGGTCTACCTGACCTGGGCACTTATCTACACATTCTAGTCCTAATCTACATTATAAACAACCTACAGTCGAGTGGATTAAAGTGATTAAATGTCTTTTAATTACAGAGGAAGTATTTAAGTTTGTGTGATTCTGTTGTGTCAGCAGAGTGGGCCGTGAATTTGATTAGAACTAGAATGAGAAGCTGAACAATACTTCAGTATTAAAGTTTTCGTAAATGTATACGGGTCAGATCTTCAGAAAATGTACAATTCGCCTTCAGTAATTATCTCAAATAATCCAGATGTAAGACAGATATACCCTGTATTTATCATTTTACAGCATAGATTAGCAAAATTCCCTAAATTTGTAGAGCGTTTAGCGTTAGATTTTACATTTTATTGGCATAATATTACACAGTGTTATACCATTACACGTTTTACATATTTATCTTTAATAAATGTTTTTGAGTGCAATTTCACATATGGGTCAGATTTTCAGAAAATGTACAATTCACCTTCACCAATCCTCTCAAATAACCCAAATTTGAGACAAAAATGAGCTTCAAAATGCAGTTTAACATAACAGAATTGATACTATAAATCAATGCGATACCAAATATACTCAGATAATTCCGGTGTTCATCATTTTTCAGCCTAATTTAGGAGAATTGCCTAAATGTGTAGAGCTGCAAATTGTACATTTTCTGAAAATCTGACCCATATAATGATATTCTCATGGATCCCATATATTAGTAACTAATAAGGCATAATCTTATTTAAATGTTTCTTTTCTTTCTTGTCATCTCAAAACCTAAACTATAATATAGAGCAATACATAAAGATATTATTTAATGACTGACATTGAGGGCCTGAGGGCCTCTGCCTTGGCAGTTCTGCCTTGGCAGTTCTGCCTTGGCAGTTCTGCCTGGAGAATCCTAAATATTTCATATAAGTTGGTTCACCTTCTTTTTACATAGCACTTTATACGTGGCCATGTTTGTGATCTTATGTAAACAGGTAATTTGTTCCATGTTACTGGTCCGATAAAGTGTTGGGAATTTTTTACCTTTTCAAGGGAAGGTTTTTCCACAATAATCACGTTACCTGCATTAAAGCAGGTTATTCTGGTAATTTCTTTAAGATTGTTCATATCCAGCTGTCTCTTGAACATTATGTTCATGAGGGAAATATACCTACGTTTGATATAAAGATTACATAATAGGCACAGTTCATTTTTTGGTCTAGTAATGCAAGGATATATTTAATACAGTCTTGATATCTAGCATTATATATGTATTCAGGCTACTGGCAGTGCTAAGCACTCCACAAATAGAAATATTTTGACCAAGGGCTTCCGTGAAAAAAAAAAAGGAAAAATATCTTTCTTTTGCAGCTTGTGACTCACAAATGTGTTGAGCTGCTGAAAGTACATTTTTTTATGACCTGCCCCATTACACTTCCTCCAGCTATAGGTATTTTCTGACAACCTGCCCCATTACACCTGCTCCAACTATAGGTATACCTGGTACAGAGACTGACACACATCAGCAGCATTAATATTGCATGCCCATACATCTCCGCTTTCACTCAGTGCAAAACCGCTAATGGAGGCCGCTAATAATGCATTAATGTGACCCACAGAGGAGTAGGGGAGGCCGGGGCGTCCTGGAGCATAACCCCCAACACTGAATGGCTCAAAATGATTATTTGTTTTACATTTTGGTTGGCGGTTTTTACAAAAGAAACATGGGTGATTTTAAATTCAACGTCTGTTGGATAATTGTTGAAGTTTACTTTTCCCATGTCACTCAAGGATATGGGGGAAATCGTCAGAAAGCGTACAATTCATCTTTACGAATTCTCTCAAAAAACCCAAATTTAGGACAAAAATCAGGTTCAAAATACAGTTCAATATAACCTGAAAGATTAAATCAAGGCAATACTAAATATACACAGATATACCGATTTTTCGGTCTAATTTAGATGAATTTACTGAATGTGTTGATCTGCCAATTGTACCTTTTCTGAAAATCTGACCCATACTTTAATCTATTCAGCACCTCATCAACTCCCAGGCCCCCTCAGGCCCCTCAGGCCCCTCAGGCCCCCTCTGGCCACTCCAGATCCCTCAGCATCCCTTAGCCCCCTCAGCCCAACCCCCACTCAGCACCCCACAGCGTCCCTCAGCTCCCCACTCAGCCCCTGTATACCCCTTGAGTCATATCGGACCCCTCTCAGCCCCCAACCCCGAATTTGCTAAAGGTCCACATCTTTGAAATTCGCTTGCTTTCATTATTCAAATATGATAGAATCTGATTTTTTCTCAAAATACATATTTTCCTATTTATTTTCATGTAAAACATGATATATCTGTATTTATTATACACACATTGCTCTGAAAACATCGTTTCTAGAGTGATTTACACATAGTGTGTATTTCACTAGTGATTTACATGGGGTTATCATGGCAACCAATCTGTTTTTTTACTACTTAAGACTACCAGTAAAATTTAAATTTATGACTCAATTTCTTTCTATTTTCATGATTGAAAGCATGTATAATAAATCTGTTAACTAACTCGTATCAGGTTCTTAGAATATTTGGCAATTCCTCCAATATATTCCTGGCAATATTCATGCTCCTCCAACCAACTTGTTAGTTAACCTGTATACATGAGTCAGACTTTCAGAAAAAGTACAATCGGCAGCTGTACACATTTAGCAAATTCTGCTAAATTAGGCTGCAATTTGGTCAATACTAGGTAAATTCGAGTATATTTGGCATTGCATTGATTCTAGCAATCTGTTTGGTTAGGTTGAACTGTATTTGGAACTTTATTTTCGTCAGAAATTTGGGTTATTAGAGAAGATTGGTGAAAATGAATTGTACATTTTCTGAAAATCTGACCCACATACTGCTTACCTGGGACAAGTGAAAAATCCTGCTATGGGACTCTGTGACCCAGTTGTTGTTGTTGTTGTTGAGACTTTTATTTAGTCAAGATGACTATGTCGGCGGATCTAATCTCCCTGCTTAGGGAGGATTTCAAGTCATGCCGGACATTACAATTATGATACGTAAGGGTAACAGAGTACCTTTGCGTCGACGACACGCAGGTGGCCCTTACTAGTGGTGGTCTCAGACAACAAAAATATCACAATCAAGATATTGCTTATCGAAATGCAGAGAATATATACACATGTACAAGTGAGACGAATAAATTTTCGCTTTGGGTTTTGTAACTAAGGTGTTGGTAAATATTATAGGTACTTTGAAAGTAGAATTGAGTACTGAAAAGGTACAAACAAAAATTATATTCAGAAAGTTATGAATAAGATCTTTAAAACAATATGTAGACCGACTTTACTGACACAGAGACACACCAGCTGGGAACACGCAATAGGAGCAGCTCTCTGTCCTCAGGTAGGAACACCTGAGCACCTCACATGATGGGTCGAGCGATCAAAAATGTACATTGGTTAATGAATTACTCATATTTCAGGGTGTGGAGGAAGGTCGGGCTCGCCCAAGCCACATTTAATCGCTTGGCATATACCTGTCATCAACCTGAATAAAAATCTGTCAAAATTTATTTTTTTAAAAATTCACATTTGTAATAGGGGATTTGCATAGCCGCCATTTTGAATCTTGTTTCGCATGGAATTATGGGTCTAATGGTACAGTATAAAATCTATCTAGAGATCATGCCATGTTCAGCATAGGATATATATCAGTGCTCTAATGTTAATATCCATGTGTTATGTATGTTTCCGTAACACACGCCCCCATCTTCCCCATCATGCCTTTGGTTTTCATAGATCATTTACACAAGCTATGATATGGGTGAAAACAATCTTGCAATTTTCGATAAAAAATGTTGCCAAATATTTCTATGTCAGATTTCTTCAGAATCCCTCCCAGGATGCACTGTAACAGACATACGCAATGGCACATGCAACTCCCCTATTCCTCTGAAATACACCAAATCTAAGACAGAAATGTGATGTGATACAGGAAAATGAGTCGCAAAAAGTCGCAAAAGTGATATTTTCCAAAGTGATTTATCTACAAGTTCTCTTTGCCGGAACGTTCTCAGCTTTAGGCAGTTTAAGGTTCACCGCTGTTAGTCATATGAATATATTTATCAAATCTAAATAAAGTATTTAATATATCCTTGTGTTTCAAAGGTGATCCTATTGGAGAATGTTTTTCTACTTTACTGGTAATAACCCACCATGAAATATAGCTTTTTTTTAAAGAAATAAAGATATAGAATCTTTTTTTCAAATAAATATATCAAACGTAAATGTAACTATCTAATAGCTGTCAGAATGTTTACCATCATTAGAATCGGGATGATCTCATCAAGTATGATCATAAATGCAGAAATTACTAAATGTGTAGTGCTGCCAATTGTGAACTGTCTGTTGCTCAGACCCATAAATAGGTCAAGCTGACCCAGAACATGAAACATGAGGGATCACCTGGAGGGAAACATGAAGAGCTGTGTAACTGGGTCAGATTTTCAGAAAATGTACAATTCACCTTTACCTGTCCTCTCAAATAACCCACATTTCAGACAAAAATAACGTTCAAAATACAGTTCAACCTAACCAAACAGATTGCTAGAATCAATGCAATGCCAAATATACTCGAATGTATACATGTATGTATGTATTAGCTTTATTTCTGATTTTATATACAGTTACATTAGTATATCACAATAGAAAATGGATTGTTTGAGCCTCAAATTTACATAGTATTGACCATTTGTTAGCCTAATTTGGTAGACTTTGCTAAATGTGTACAGCTGCTAATTCTACATTTTCTGAAAATCTAACCCAATGATTATGGCTGCATGCTAGACTTGGTTTCATTTGAAATGTTGATTTGTCAGAACTGTTTGTACTAATGGGTCATTCCAACATCAGTCATTAGTCCTGGTAAGGTTTCCCCTCCTCCCCCCAGGTACTAGTGGAAGACCACCAGTGAGGTGAACTAATCCTGGTAAAGTATTACCTCCTCCCCCCCAGGTACTAGTGGAAGACCACCAGTGAGGTGAACTAGTCCTGGTAAAGTTTCACCTCTTCCCCCCAGGTACTAGTGGAAGACCACCAGTGAGGTGAACTAGTCCTGGTAAAGTTTCACCTCCTCCCCCAGGTACTAGTGGAAGACCACCAGTGAGGTCAACTAGTCCTGGTAAGGTTTCCCCTCCTCCCCCCAGGTACTAGTGGAAGACCACCAGTGAGGTGAACTAGTCCTGGTAAAGTATCACCTCCTCCCCCCAGGTACTAGTGGAAGACCATCAGTGAGGTGAACTAGTCTTGGTAAAGTATCACCTCCTCCCCCAGGTACTAGTGGAAGACCACCAGTGAGGTGAACTAGTCCTGGTAAAGTATTACCTCCTCCCCCCATGTACTAGTGGAAGACCACCAGTGAGGTGAACAAGTCCTGGTAAAGTATTACCTCCTCCCCCCAGGTACTAGTGGAAGACCACCAGTGAGGTGAACTAGTCCTGGTAAAGTATCACCTCCTCCCCCCAGGTACTAGTGGAGGGCCACCAGTGAGGTGAACTAGTCCTGGTAAAGTATCACCTCCTCCCCCAGGTACTAGTGGAATATCACTATTGAGGTGAACTAGTCCTGGTAAAGTTCCCCCTCCTCCCCCCAGGTACTAGTGGAAGACCACCAGTGAGGTGAACTAGTCCTGGTAAAGTATCACCTCCTCCCCCCAGGTACTAGTGGAAGACCACCAGTGAGGTGAACTGGAAAAATATGTAAAAAGAATTAACATGGAATTCTGGGGGCTCTTTGAAATATGTCGCAACATTAGTTTCATTCATCATTCCCCAGTTCTCATTCAACTGATTAACTTCTCCGGAAAAACATTTCACTGGAGAATCATTTTTTCTAATGTGAATAATATCTCATTTCATCCAACAATGCCGATGAAAACATGAGGAAATGTCATCCATCCACCTTTGACTGAAGGATTTAAAGTTGCACTTTAATCTACCGTTGGTAAAATACTACATATATCTTCTGCCATTTTCCAACCCATGTAAAAGTCATTTGAGTTAGATTTTGGAAGGTTCTGTTGAGTTAGTTTTTCCTACACTGCTTCTAAAACATCCTTACCTGTATTTGGAGGACCCGCCAAAATCCTTCTTATGATAACTTCACTTCTTATCGCTCACTGGCTTCTGTTTTTTGCTCCAGTATCTCTACTTCAAATCCTTGTATAAACATATACAGCAGCAGAATATTGATGAATTCAGTCCTTTATTACACCCCTGTGATGTTGCTTCCTATACCTTCAGCATTGTATGTCACACTTGGTCAAAGTGGTGCATAACATGTGAGTTATGTCACCCTTGACGCATACAACAAGTAGGTCCACCAAAAACCTAAATTACTTCTTTTATTTTTATTTAATTATATTTTTTATCTATTAATGGGGTGTAATAAATATGGAACAAAGCTTGGGTGAAGTCTGTACACTTGTTATTGACCTCGGGAGCGCAGAAGATCTCGGGCTAACGCCCTCTATCTTCCTGCGCTCCCTCGGTCAATAACAAGTGTACAGACTTCCCCCTTGCTAGGTTCCATCTATAGACCCTAGTCCTGGTAAAACAGATCGGCGCGAAACCGAACGCGACACTAAGATTTGTTTAACTCCTCATTTATATTCAGTTGAAAGAGAACCGATGAATGATTAAGAGAATATATATATGGGTACGTTTTTCAGAAAATGCACAATTAAGTTCTGCACATCTCCTAAATACCGCTAAATTAGAATGAAAAATGATAAATACTGAGTATATCTGAGTGTATTCTGTATTGTATTCATTCAATAAATAAGTGTGGTTATGTTGAACTGTATTTTGAACCTGATTTTCGTCTTGAATTCGAGTTATTTGAGGGGATTGATGAAGGTGAATTGTACATTTTCTGAAAACTTGACCCATATACAGCTAGGAAATCAGTTGAAAGAGAACCGATGAATGATTAATGAAACCAATGTTGCAACGGATTGTTAAAAAATCCTATAATTCCATGTTAATTGTTTTTACATTTATTACCAGAATATGAGTGAATGTTGCAAGATGCTGATAGTCACAATAGGTAAGAATGTAGCTTTAAGATGGGCCGTGTGTAATAGGATATGTTTTGGTGTTATTGGACGGTCAGCCATTTTTGCTCCAGGTATCGTGTAGCAAGAAGTGACTCATACAGGAAATTGGATGTGGTACGAACAATCATCGTCAAATAACAGTCTATTGTTGTCGGAGTGTGGGGGAGGAAGTTGAGTGGTTTTTATTATTTTTTGTTATTCAACATATGTGATGTGTTTCAGGAAAATGAGTCATAAGTCGCAAAAAATGGATTTTGAGTTATCGTTATATTTGAAAAGATGAGACCAAGTCGATTCTAATGATAGTAAACAGTCCAATAATCTAATAAGTAAAATAATATAGCCCCCGTGAGCCTTGTATATCCTTATCACTTATGGCTGTATAAATATGTTAAATAAAAAAAAAAAAAAAAAAAAGTATTTTCAGATTTTAAGTTTGATATTTTTTTTTAAAAGAAAAGTTTGCAATATTTCTGGGTGGCAATAACCAGTAAATTAACTAAATATACTTCATCTGAGGACCTTTAAAACATTTCGATATATTTGATACATTATCCTGAAATGTGATACATTGACTGATGTAGCTAAAGGTGATAAACTCCCCAAAATTCAGAACATTCCAATGAAGTGATCTTATGAAATAAACACTTTGAAAAATATCATATTTGCGACTTATGACTTATTTTTCTAAAACGGATCACATATATACAGCCAATTTTCATGTAAGAGGGATTAACAAGGCTCATAGGAACAAACATGTAATATTATCCATGATCTTCGGCCAGGGACTGTTGTTAGTAAATGCTATTAATAGAAAAAAAGAAAGGAGGGGATGCAGCAGTTAGGTGGGTGGGAGGGGGATGTTATTTTACTTGAGGGAGTGAGTATGTGGGGTGGAGTGGGTGCTATATGAGTCAGATTTTCAGAAAATGTGCAATTCAGCTTCATCAATCCTCTCAAATAACCCAAATTTCAGACGAAAATACAGTACAAAATACAGTTCAACCTAACCAACCAGATTGCTAGAATCAATGCAATGCCAAATATACTCGAATTTACCTAGTATTGACCAAATTGCAGCCTAATTTAGCAGAATTTACTAAATGTGTACAGCTGCCACTTGTACATTTTCTGAAAATCTGACCCATATAGGGAGTGCTCGGGAGTGTGTCTGGTGTGGGGATGAGTGGGGGCTGCATTAGATTAGATTGGAATTTACTTTATTTGCCAAATTTTACAGGTAAAGAGGATGACAAATGTTATGTGTTTCAGGAAAATGAGTCACAAGTCGCAAAAATTGGATTTTGTGATATTATCATATTTGAAAAGATGAGACCAAGGGGATTCCAATGAATATAAACATTAAGGGCATCTAATAAGTATTTCTATATTTTAAATTTGATATTTTTATTTCTGAAAAAAAAGTTTCAATATTTTTGGGTGAACAATTACAATTAAAGTAGCTAAATATACTCTATGGGATGACCCTATAAATGCATGACAGTATTTGATACACTGTCTTGCATTTTGGTACATGTATTCATACTTCATCCAGCATTAGTCACACCACAAATGAGAACATACAAAGAGATTTTGGGAATATATCACTTTGAAAAATATCAATTTTGTGACTTATGACTCCTTTTCTTGAAACACATCATAAATGGGCTTCTGGAGGATAAGATTCAACTCTTCCAACCGTTATGCACTTGTCAAATGGAACAACTGCAAGAACAAATAAAAATAATCTTCCATTCTTATGTCAAAATGAGTTTTAGAACGGAACAAAAGATAGAAAATCTTCAGCATTGGACCGATTTTAGCTGAGAGTGCAACTTTACAATGCTTATGTCTGACGAACAAGAGAAATGTATGACAATGAGTGGGAGGGATTTGGACAAACTCAGCAACGATCTGACAAAATCACAAATTAATAAGACATTAGTGACATTTGTGATGTGTTTCAGGACAATGAGTCATGAGTCGCAAAAAATAGATTTTGAGATACTATTATATTTGAAAAGATGAGATCAAGCCGATTCCAATGATAGTAAACAGTCTGATAAAATAATAAGTATTTCTGTATTTTAAGTTTGATATTTTTATTTTTGAAAAAAAAAAGTTTTCAATGTTTCTGGATGGGTAATTGCCAGTAAAGTAACTAAATATACTACATACAAAGGCCTTCAAAACGCATAGATATATTTAACACAATGTCCCCAAATTTGATACATGGATTTATATGATCATAAGTGATAAATCGTTTGATAATCAGAACATTTCAATAAAGAGATCTTGTGAAAATAACACTTAGAAAAATATCAATTCTGCGACTTATGACTCATTTTCCTGGAACCCATCACAAATTAATAAGACATTACCCTCTCCTTTCTCCTGTCTCCTGTTCCCCTTCTGTTCTTCCCTCTCTCTCCTCCTGCCTCTCCTCCCCTCCCTTACCAGTCCTTCTCTCCTTTCTTTTCTTTCTTTCTCTCCAAAGGGGAGTGTGGGGGGGGGGGGGCAGGAGTGGGAGCGAAGAGGCAGGAGGAGAGAGGGGGAAGAATAGAAAGGCGAGAAGGGAGTGGAGAGAGAGGAAACAGAGGAGAGGAGAGAAAGAAAGAAAAGAAAGGACAGAAGGACTGGTGAGGGAGGGGAGGAGAGGCAGGAGGAGAGAGAGGGAAGTGACATTTGGCAAGCAATAACAGAAAGGTTGGCAAGTATTACTTATATGTAATGTGTTTTAGGAAAATGAGGCACAAGTCGCAAAAATGATACTTTTTTCTTTTTTTAATAAATTTTATTGGAACCATTGTCACAAGTGATAATTTCATGGGAATCCAAGTAAAAAGGGTCGAAACATCTAGGATAAATAATAATATCTTTTGTTTAACGTAGTCTAGGATAGAAATACAAAAACTAGCATAGAAAAGCTACAGGTTATTACATACAGACATGTGAAATAATATACAGTAGCGAGTTTTCAAAGTGATTTATTCACAAGATCTTTTTGTAGGAATATTTTCGTTTTTGGGGTGCTTAACGCTGTCTTTAGCATGAATAAATTCACCCTATTTAAAGACAGTGTAATAAATATATTCATGTATTTCGAAGGTCCTACTATAGAGCTATAATTAGCTACTTTACTATTAAATATCCACCCAGAAACGTTGCAAACTTTTTTTCAAAAATGAAAATATCAAACTTAAAAGATAGAAATACTTATTAGGTGTCCTAGTGTTAATCACTAGGACACCTAATCACCTATCACCAACAACCACGACCATTCTACAACTTATTTGTACCATTTGGATAATAAAATAAGTCAGTCGGATCTCGAGATTCAAAGCCTCTGGTCTCTATTTATTTCTCCTTCTATAATAGCTCTACAATATTCTAAATTATAAATATTCAAGTTATAAACCAAGTTATAACAACATATTTATTTGAAATTGCATCATCGTTGGAATTGGCTTGGTCTCATCTAGTCAGGGAAACCTGCGAGTGAGCAGAGGGCTATATTGCTCCAATATTATGTAACTGTAAAATATTTTCAAATATGTGATGTGTTTCAGGAAAATGAGTCATTAGTCGCAAAAAATGGATTTTGAGATATCACCATATTTGAAAAGATGAGATCAAGCTGATTCCAATGATAGTAAACAGTCGAATAATCTAATAAGTATTTCTAGATTTTAAGTTTGATATTTTCGTTTTTGAAAAAAAAAGTTTCCAATATTTCTGGGGGTCAATAAACAGTAAAGTAACTAAATGTAGTCCATATAAGGACCTTTAAAATGAAAGGATATATTACATAGATTGTCCTGAAATTTGATACATAGATTGATGTTACCATGAGTTATCAACCCCTACAAAATTAGAACATTCCAATAATGTGATCTTGTGAATATGAACCTGTAAAATTATATAAGAGTTTACTTAAAATTGTTTTTCCCTTGAGTCTGTGAGATTATTAATGTACCTAACATTGAAATCAGCTCAATAAAATTTCTTTAAAAAAAAAGTGAATAAAACAGTTTTAAAAATATCAATTTTGCGACTTATGACTCATTTTCCTGGAACACATCACATATGGTGATATCTCAGAATCCATCCTTTGCGACTTTTTCTGTAACACATCACATTTGTTATTGCACTGCCAAAGTATCACCACCCCTCACACTACATGGGCATATGGGTAAGATTTTCAGAAAATGTACAATTCGCCTTCACTAATTCTCTCAAATAACCCATATTTAAGACACAAATGACCTTCAAAATACAGTTTAACTTAATAAAACTGATACTTTAAATCAGCGCTACCAAATATACTCAGATATACCCAAAATTTATCATTTTTCAGTCGAATTTAGCAGAAGTTCCTATATGTGTTGATCTGCCAATTGTACATTTTCTGAAAATCTGACCCATAAGTACTGAATGCAGGATGGGATGAGCGGATGTATTTAATGAGCGGGGGATATGGACTAGTAACGATGAGTCAGCATTATCTGTATAGCCTTAATCAATGGTTCCATGTGTATTGGTGTAATCTTTCTTAATGATCATTCCCATGAACAGTCTGGTAAATATAGGGACCACTTAGTACGTATAGGATATTGTTCAGATGCTTTTGTCCACAACATCCCTATATGTATCCTTAATATGTTTCATTAAGATGTAATATGTATACATATATTATTGTGTAGTGCCACCTGAATTGGGTCTACAGACGTTCGGGCCCTACGACGATAGGGCCCACTTTCGCTATTTTCAAACGTCAGGGCCCGCCCAACTTCAGACGTTAAGGCCCAAACCTCGGATGTTAGGGCCCACTTTCGCACATTATCGGAAATATTTTGTGACGTTAGGGCCCACCCATCCTTAGACATTCGGGCCCAAACCTCAGAGGTTAGGACCCACCCACTTTCAGACGTTTGGTCCTAACATCCAAGGTTTCTGAACCCTATCACCTGAGCCCTATCGTCATTGGGCCCTCACGTCTGGAGCTCCTGGATTGTTGTTGCCTTGTTAATTGCCAGGTAGTTTTCATGCTACCGGGAACCAGGCCATTATCTTCACCCGGATATGCAACACTGGATTTTTAGATTGATGTTATCATCAATCTAATTGAATTGGGGTGAGATCTGTCAATCATTGATAGCATCTTGGCTCCTCCCATCCTGGATATCAGTGTGAAGAATCTGTTGATTCTGATATCAGTAGATGGGATCAGAATCATGCTGGTAATGGCTGGGAGGGGGAGGGGATGGCGTTTAGGTGTGAATTAAAGGGTAGACCATGTGTGAATTAAAGTGGCAAGCTGAGAAATAAGATGCCTCATATGCAAAGTGTTAAAGGGACCAACAGAATTACATGGACTGACCAGTCATATATGGGATAAGGATTTCATGTGTTCTGTCTCCCCTTCCACTCCCTCCTACTATACCTCCCTCTCGAATTTTATATTTAACTGATATCAATCTTCGTTTCCCTTGGAAACGCAATCTTCTACATGAACCGGAAATAATATATAAATGTAAACTGATCACTGTTAACTATTTCTTGTTCTTTTGAGAGAAGATTCTGATTTGTGTACATAGTACTCCTGATCGAAATCCAATAACATTCCCATGCAGGGACTACTGCATATTCCACTTGCAAGTTTTATCATGAGGTCTGGTCTCGTGGAAGTTGTACCTAGATATACGAATATGGGTCAGATTTTCAGAACATGTACAATTCAACTTCACCAATCTTCTCAAATAACCCAAATTTCAGACGAAAATAAAGTTCAAAATACAGTTTAACCTAACCAAACAGATTGCTAGAATCAATGCAATGCCGAATATACACGAATTTACCTAGTATTGGCCAAATTTCACCCTAATTTAGCAACATTTACTAAATGTGTAGAGCTGCCAATTGTACATTTTCTGAAAATCTGACCCACATACCTATATACAAATGTTTTGATGTTTGGAATGCCTAGTACTCGTACTCGTACCAATACATGAACCAAATTTCAAGATTATATATTTAATATGTCTCTGCGTTTCTCAGGTCATCCTTAAGAAGTATCACTAACTTTACTTTATTAGTAATTATTCACCCAGATATATCAGTAACTATTTTCTCAAACATAAAAATATATTAAAGTATGTTTTAGATGTCCCCATGTTTACCATCATTGGAATCAGCCGGATCTATCTTCTCAACTAATGGTGATTTCTCAAAATCTATTTCTTGCAACTTTAGACATATTCCTGCAACACATCACACATTTTCTGATAAGGCTAACAGAGCATAGCTGATACTTTTCTCAAAGATGTCATTCAAAATATCAAATTTACGACTTGTAACTCATTATCCTGAAACACATCACCTATATAGCTAGTAAGGAGGAGTGTATGATTATAATGTATTTGTATTTTCTTTATTGACAGCATTTCATCAATTACATGACAATAATTCTCAGCGTGTCTAAAATATTAAAGAAAAATAAGATATAATATAGTACATCGAGTTACATATTTATATTACCATTAATTATTTAAATTTTAATTTTAAAGTAATCTTAGTTGTCGAAGCTTCTGATATTATGCTATATTAGTCAGTTGGAATAGAACAATTGCTGCTCCCTGGTGACTTACTTGTACATTACATAATCAGTTGTACATACAATACACGACAGAACCGTAAAATACTAATATGTGATCCGTTTTAGGAAAATGAGTCATAAGTCGCAAAAAAATAGATTGTGAGATACCATTAGATTTGAAAAGATAAGACCAAGGGGATTCCAATGAGAGAACAGTCTAATAATCTTATAAGTATTTCTAGATTTTAAGTTTGATATTTTCGTTTTTGAAAAAAAAAATTCCAATATTTCTGGGGGTCAATGAACCATAAAGTAACTAAATGTAGTCCATATGAGGACCTTTAAAACTAAAAGATATATTATATAGATTGTCCTGAAATTTGATACACCTATTGATATAAGTCTAAGTGATAACCTCTCAAAAAATCAGAACATTCCAATAATGTGATCTTGTGAAAAAAACACTTTGAAGAATATCAATTTTGCGACTTATGACTCATTTTCCTGGAACAGATCACATATGTTATATCCACATCCACGGGTGAAACTCTAATATACATTACCAAGTCTCCTATATGGTGAGTCTGTACCTGCTACTGGTGTATTCTGTTTGTAGCTGGGTAGCCATGAGTGGATTGGTCAATAACTCATCAACATTGTATGTCAGTACACTGTGAATCTCAGAATATGGGCGTTGGTTGGGAGACCTACATATATCCCCAACATCCATGTATGGACGTCCAAAACAAGCATGAAATATTCACGGCTATCCACCGATACAGCTATTACATAACAGGTCTACTAATACTACTAATACTAATACTATAAGGTGAAGTTCAGATATGCCTAGTTTTTATATGCACCATCTCTACACTCCTCTATGGTCAAGTGGTTAGCACCTAAGACTCCCAGTCTGAACATTGTGGGGTCGAATCCCAGACCAAGCTGCTTTTTCACATTTGTCACAACATCACGTCGCACAGCAGGCCGCCAACGGCGAGGCGATCAGGCGTGATGGGAGGGCATGGCAGAGATGCACTGGTATTGATCGAGTGTCCTTTAGACTTATACTTGTTTGGACGTAACTTCAGCCTGACACCGGCGGGCATACACCTTCTTCACTTCTGACCAATGTTATAGGCATAGCAGTGTACTAAAGGTATGGCTATGGCTATAATAGGTATGGCTATAATAGGGGACTTGCATAGCCGCCATCTTGAATAGTGATTCACATGGAATTTTGGGACTTGTACAGTGTAAAATCTCTAAACAAAAACATGCCATGTTCAGTATGGACTACTTATAAATGCTCTAATGTCAATATCCATGCCATATACATGTTTCCATAACACAGGCCGCCATCTTTCCCATCATGTATTTTAGTTATTTATACATCAACGTTCTGCAATTTTCTATAAGAATGTTGCTAACTATCTGTAAGTCAAATCTGAACTGCATCTATCACAGCATGCACTGAGGGATACATGCGCAGTGCTACATGCAAGCCCCTATTGTATGCTCCACAAATGGTTTATTAAGAATTGTATATAATACAGACAGGTACTTTTCTTTTCACTACATTATTTCTATTTTCATATCTCATTTCCTCATCATCTTTCATGTAATCATGTATGTTTCTTATTTTCTTCTTTGAGTGATCGTAATTTGGCTGTATAAAGCAACTAGAACACACAGTAGGTTTTAAATATAAAATGACAAATTTGAATGACAAAATTGTGTATAATGGGTAGAAAACCTCGATGTACCAGAGCGAGTAGCAGGGCACTACGAAAATCACCCCTGGGGTGAGAGAGTTAAAATTGTAATTAAAAGCCTGAATAAAATTATGTTCCAAAAAATATGGAGGTGCACAGCTTGGGGCAAATCACTAACACGCCATTTACATATATGTAATGTGTTTCAGGAATATGAGTCACAAGTCGCAAGAAATGGATTCTGAGATGTCATTATATTTGAAAAGATTAGATCAAGCTGATTCTAACGATAGTAAACATTAAAATAAATAATAAGTATTTTTATATTTTAAGTTTGAGATTTTTATTTTTTAAAAAAAGGTTTGATATATTTTTGGGCAGACAATTACTAGTAAAGTAGTTAAATATACTCAATAGGATGATCTTTGAAACGCAAGGATATATTCAATACAATGTCCTGAGATTTAGCACATGTATACAACTAGCAGTCCTAAGTATACCAAAGATGGGAATGATCCTACAAAGAAATTATGTGAATGAATTACTTTAAAAAATATCAATTCTGCGACTTGTGACTCATTTTTCTGGTACACCTCACGTATGGGTCAGATTTTCAGAAGATTGTACAATTGGCAGCTATACACATTCAGGACATTCTGCTAATTTAGGCTGAAAAATTATGAATACGAGGTATTTGTATTTATTCAGTCAAAAGCATTGTGCAACGAGTACATTATTCTCATTTTACCAAGCATTTATACAAAAATCTAGAACAATATAGTGAAGATGTTGTTCACATAAAATGTTATCAAAGTCGCAAAATTGATATTCTTCAAAGTGTTTTTTTCACAAGATCACATTATTGGAATGTTCTGATTTTCTGAGAGGTTATCACTTAGACTTATATCAATCGGTGTATCAAATTTCAGGACAATCTATATAATATATCTTTTAGTTTTAAAGGTCCTCATATGGACTACATTTAGTTACTTTACTTTATCATTGGAATCCCCTTGATCTCATCTTTTCAAATCTAATGGTATCTCACAATCTATTTTTTTGCGACTTATGACTTGTTTTCCTAAAACGGATCACATATTTACAGGTATGTCTGAGTATATTTGTGATGTGTTTCAGGAAAATGAGTCATAAGTCGCAAAATTGATATTTTTCAAAGTGTTTATTTCACAAGATCACATTATTCGAATGTTCTAATTATTGGGAGGTTCATCACTTATAGTTATATCAATCGATGTATTTAGTTTCAGGACAATCTATGTAATATATCCTTTCGTTTTAAAGGTCGTCATATGGACTACATTTAGGTACTTTACTGTTTATTGACCCCCAGAAATAATAGAAACTATTTTTTTCAAAAACGAAAATATCAAACGTAAAATCTAGTAATACTTATTAAATTGTAGACTGTTTAGTACCATTGGAATCGGCATGATCTCATCCTTTCAAATATAATGGTATCTCAAAATCTATTTTTTGCGACTTATGACTCATTTTCCTGAAACGCATCACATTTGGGATCGTGTTGACTCAAACTATCAGTTCTGTTATGTTAAACTGCATCCTGAAGCTCATTTTTGTCTTAAATGTGGGTTATTTGAGAGGATTGGTGAAGGCGAATTGTACTTTTTCTGGAAATCTGACCCATATGTCAGGATAGCTGTAGGCTCCAGGCGCACAGCTCTCACGGCTTCTGTGCATCAATATTTGAGTAGCAGGAACAATAACGAGTAGAATATACCCATGAGTTATATTGATATAGTTTTATATTCGTCCCTTTAGAGGCCAGCCACATTATATTCCTTCCCATAGCCACATTATATTCCTTGCCATAAAGTATCTGGGTGGTGGCTGGGTGGTGGTGGTATCGTCTCAGCTGTATTGATGGGTCAGATCTTTAGAAAACGTACAATTCGCCTTCACTAATTCTCTCGAATAACCAACATTTAGGACCGAAATCAGCTTCAAAATGCAGTTTAAAAGAGGAAAACAGATATTATAAATCAACATGACACAAGATATACACGGTATTCATCATTTTTCAGCGTAATTAAGCTAAATTTCCTAGATTTGTAGAGCTGCCAATTGTACATTTTCGATAATCTGACCCATGTGTGGTTGTACAGGCTGAGATGTATTGATATGTCATACAATGGCTGGGGTGTGGGTGCCCATGGACATATGGGTCATTTTTTCAGAAAATGTACAATTGGCAGCTGTACACATTTAGTAAGTTCTGCTAAATTAGACTGAAAAATGGTCAATACTGGGTATATCTGAGTATATTTGGTGTCGCATTGATTTAAAGTATCAGTTCTGTTATGTTAAACTGCATTTTGAAGCTCATTTCTGTCTTATATGTGGGCTATTTGAGAGGATTGGTGAAGACGAATTGTACATTTTCTGAAAATCTGACCCATATACATGGTGTATAGAGGACTAAGAAAGTTCAAACAACGTATGAATAATATTATTAAATTTTGTCCCTACTATCAATGACTAACAATGGCATACGTGAATACCATTATATGGGTCAGATTTTCAGAAAATGTACAATTCGCCTTCACCAATCCCCTCAAATAACCCACATTTAAGACAGAGACAGGCTTCAAAATGCAATTTAACATAACAGAACTGATACTTTAAATCAATGCGATACCAACTATACTCAGATATACCCGTTATTCATCATTTTTCAGCCTAATTTAGCCGTGTTTACTAAATGTGTAGAGCTGCCAATTGTACATTTTCTGAAAATCTGACCCATATACGTGTGAGAGCACGGCACCGGTGGGGGTTTATCTTTAAAAATATGTGATGTGTGTCAGGAAAATGAGTCACAAGTCGCAAAATTGATATTTTTCAAAGTGTCTTTTTCACAAGATTTCTTTATTGGAATGTTCTGACTTTTAGCTCGTTTAAAGATTATAGTCATATAAATCCATGTAACAAATCTCGGAACAATGTCATAAATATATCCTTGCGTTTTGAAGGCCTTCATATGGAGTATATTTAATTACTTTACTGGTAATTACCCATCCAGAAACATTGCAAACTTTTTTTTTCAAAAATAAAAATATCAAGCTGAAAATATAGAAATACTTATAAGGTGTCATCAGTCATTACTCTCAATTACAATCATCTTTACCCTTTACATCTTTACGATCTATCTATTACACAAATATGGTATTCATACCATCAGCAAGCCGGGGAAAAGAGCTTCAAATCCATGTATAATATGTTTATGTGTGAAGAATATAAATATTCATATATAAGCTGAGAAATCTATGAGAAAGCGCATAATTCTCACTGATATTGAAAGATTGAAATTGACAGGCTGGGTGAATTTAGGTCAGCCAGGCTCGCAGATGCAATAACGTAACGTTATAAATTCATGCAACGTTAGTTACACGCATTGGAAGTATGCGTCCTTGACAACACTTTTCACTGTGCTAATAGGTGTGTGTGTGTGGGGGGGGGGGGGGGTGAGGGGGGCTCTATGTGTTTTAGTTGTAGGCCTAGATCTACCGTGAATAAAAGATCCCCTAGATCTACTCTATTTATTAATTCTATTTTTTACTCTTTATTATTTATTTATCAATGTTCTTGGTACAGTTTTGCCTGGGGAGGCTGATGTTGAAGGGGCTAAAGGCTGGGTTCCACTGGCCGGCTACTACTCCCGCTACTGCTCCCGCTACTCCTCCCGTTTCTTTGGTCCCGCTACTTTTAGAAGCGGGTGCAAGTAGCGGGAGGTAGCCGCTTCAATTCAAACATGTTTGATTTGAAACGGCTTCTTCCCGCTACTTCCCGCTACTTCCCGTTACTTCTAAAGTAGCGGGAACAAAGAAACAGGAGTAGTAGCGGGAGAAGTAGCCGGCCAGTGGAACCCAGGCTTAAGGGGAGATCTTAGGATAGTTTAACTTGCAACTTTTGTTGTTGTTGAGACTTTTATTGTGTCTTAAGGACCATGTCGGCGGGTCTAAGCTCCCTACATAGGGAGGATTTCAAGCCTTACTGCACATGACAGGTTGACACGTAAGGGTAACAATACACCTTTGCGTCAACGACATGCTGGTGGCCCTTACTAATGGTGGCCTCAAACAAACAAAATTTCTAAAGCAAGAAAAAGACAAAGCACACAATAACTACACCGCATTGCTAATAGCTGGGTTAGATAAATAACCGGAAATTGGTGATACATAGTATTCACTGACGTCACGGTGCTCGCCGCAGCTTGCCATAATGTGGGTCAACTTTAGCTGGACATGAGTGCTCCAAGCCTAAAAAATGCAGTTTTCACCTCCGAAAGTTTTAGAGAATGTTATATAAAGTATGCTGATAGGTTATATGGTCATTTTGGAGTGTGTCATGATGGAATAATAAGTATAATTGCCATTAGCAAACATTTGAAAGGGGAAATCCTGTCGATCTAGTGTCTCCCGCTATCTATGCTGCCACACATTATGGCTGCCAGTGAGGAGAGCCGCTGACTGGGGTGACGTCATGTGAATACTATGTATAGGTAAGGGCATTATATGGCTAGATTGTAATAACCAATCAAGACGAGTTATAAATACAAATACAAATATATAAAATTAAATCTAATAGGTACATCGCAGTAGGAATTAATAATGATAGTAACAGATTTTGTAATTGCCTAACACAGATACAATATACAGTCTGTAGTAGAAAGCCC
Organism: Sthenelais limicola; assembly: GCA_942159475.1. Taxonomy (NCBI): domain Eukaryota; kingdom Metazoa; phylum Annelida; class Polychaeta; order Phyllodocida; family Sigalionidae; genus Sthenelais; species Sthenelais limicola. The sequence continues at coordinate 113,206,037 of OW804098.1, forward strand.
TAATGTCCCCTAACTTTTAGGGGTCAGGTGATTCCTAAATAAAAAACACTTTTAGCCTTAGTCTTACCCCTGACGTTAAGTTAAGCTTGTCGTTGTATGTGGTGAACTGCACGATCGAGGAATGTGGCTTTCTGGACAGAACTGTATTATAATAGTCGGATATTCCTAATATATATATAAAGATTTTTATTCCAAATTATTTGATCATACATATAATACTTTGCACATCATACATATTCAATACAATAAAACAGGAATCGGGCATTAACAATCCTCTACCATGAGGTCTTCCAGACCGCCCAAAATGAAATAAATTAATTAAAAGTTGTAATGTATAGTAAATGTTTGTCCATAGTTCTTTCGTTAACATCCTTTATGTATAGTTCGTATTTATTTATTTCACTGACGTCTTTGAAATGTGAAGTAGGTATATATAGAAATGTTCAGACTTTTATGAGAAAATTATTGAAAGGTCCCGAAGTACTTCTGTCATTGTTCATTTGAATTTATAAATGAAGATGCCACTTTCAAGAGCTCAAGGCGATCAATGTGATCTTTCATTGCATTGCATAGAACAGCATTGTTCAGGATTTTTGGAGATAGTCTATTTCAAATATGGGTCAGATTTTCAGAAAATGTACAATTCGCCTTCACCAATCCTCTCAAATAACCCACATTTAAGACAAAAACGAGTTTCAAAATACAGTTTAACATATCAGAACTGATGCTTTATAAATCAATGCGATACCAAATATACCCAGATATACCCGATATACTTCATTTTCAGCCTAATTTAGGAGAATTTCCTAAATGTGTAGAGCTGCCAATTGTACATTTTATGAAAATGTGACCCATATATGTTTTTATCCTCTTTAGGATATTAAATGTCCTCTCTGATGTAGCTGAAGTAACTGGAGTATTGAGGTATATGGTGAGCAATGCTTTGACCTCAGACTTCATTTTTCAGTTAAAAATGTTTATAAGAGAAATAGTGAGGGGGCCAAAGTATACTCTGGCCCCCTCAATTTCATTGGTGGTGGGGAGGGGGGGGGGCATGGCCCCTATGGCCCCCCTGCTTCCGACATCACTGCTGCGCCTATATAAAGTGTACCGATGGCTCACTCACCACCCTTCCATGTGCTGCTGTACAGGCAATAGATCTACATAAAGTTGTGGCTTATGTGTAATACCCTGCCCGGTTAATCATGTCATTAACTATAGGGGACTTGCATAGCCGCCATTTTGAATCTTGATTCACATGGACTTATGGGACTAAGGGTATAGTAGAAAATATATATATATAAAAAATAAGTCATGTTCAGCATGGACTATTTATCAATGCTCTAATGTCAATATCCATGTGTTATGCACTTTTTCATCACACAAGTCCCCATCTTTCCCATCATGCATTTGGTTTTCATAGATCATTTACAAAAGATATGATGTTGGTCAAAACATACTTGCAATTTTCGAGAAGAATGTTGCCAGATATTTGTATGCCAGATTTCATCAGAATCCATCCTGGCATGCACTGTAACAGACATGCAAATCACCTATTGGTTCACACTTTTACAAAATGCACAATCAACATTTGGGTCAGATTTTCAGAAAATGTACAAATGGCAGCTCTACGCAATCAGGAAATTCTGCTAAATAAGACTGAAAAATGATAAATACCAGGTATATCTGAGTATATTTGGTATCGAGTTGATTTAAAGTATCAATTCTGTTATGTTAAACTGCACTTTGAAGCTCATTTTTGTCTCAAATGTGGGTTATTTTAGAGGATTGGTGAAGGCGAATTGTACATTTTCTAAAACTCTGACCCATTTCTGTATATACCGGGAATTCTGCTAAATCAGCTTCAGAACATAAACACTAGAAATATCTGTGTATATTTAGTATGCGCTGATTCAAAGAATTATTTTGAATTGTATTTTGAACCTTATTTTTGTCTTAAATCTGAAGTTATTAGAGAGTGTTTATGGAGTAGCATTGTACATTTCCTGATGTCTACATCCTATTAACCCTTTCCATCAGTAGGTTATTTGTAATACAACGCAATACCAAAATAATACACCTGTCTGTACACCTAGTAATCATTTTTTGCCGGTGGTACAGTGGCGCGCTTGAGTGATTTCATAATTCATGCATTTTGTAATTGTCATGCCTCGTTGTTGCTCGTATAATTAATGTTACGAGATGTGTGTAAATTTGATTAAAGCTGCCTCCTGAGCTAGGAACAGTTATGAGCGTGCACATGCAACTCCCCTATAGGGGATTTGCATGTCTCACTGGGCATGTCTATGACAGTGCATGCTGGGATAGATTGAGTTCAAATCTGACATACAAATATTTAGTAACAAGTTTATGGAAAGTTGCAAGAATATTTTCAACAATATCATAGCTTGTATAAATGATCTGTAGAAACCCAATGCATGATGGGAAAGATGAAGTTGTGTGTTATGGAAACATCTAAAACATATGGATATTGATATTGGACCACTGATAAATATTCCAAGCTAAAGATAACATGTTTTCTATAGATTTTATAATGTACCATTACTCCCATAATTCCATGTGAATCAAGATTCAAAATGGAGGCTATGCAACTCCCCTATTGGCAGCTTTACAGATTTATTATATAAAGCTAACAAAAATGAATACTAGGTGTACAGGCAGGTGTATTTGGTATTGTGTTGAAATACAAATCACCTCATTTTAATATCTTTCAAGAGAATGAGTCCCCAAAATGAGATTTTAAGATACCATCATATTTGAAAAGATAAGATCAAGCAGATTCCAATGATAGTAAACTGTAGGACATCAAATAAATATTTTTACATTTTAAGTTTGATAGTTTTATTTTTTTTAAAGGTTTGCCATATTTCTGGATAAGATGACTATATAGTGTATACTGTAGTACTGCCTATATGGGTCAGATTTTCAGAAAATGTACAATTGGAAGCTCTACGCATTTAGGAAATTCTCCTAAATTAGGCTGATAAATGAAGAATACCAGGTATATCTGAGTATATTTGGTATCGCGTTGATTTAAAGTATCAGCTCTGTTATGTTAAACTGCATTTTGAAGCACAGTTTTGTCTTAAATGTGGGTTATTTGAGAGGATTGGTGAAGGCGAATTGTACATTTTCTGGCGATCTGACTCATATATATTTGATACACAGTCTTGAAATGTGGTCCACGTATCTACGCTACTAGCAGCCTTGAGTAAAAATAAGAACATTGCCACAATGAGATCCTGTGAATCAAACTCTTTGAAAAATATAAATTTTGCTATTTACGACTCATTTCCCTGTAACACATCACAGTTTTGTCTTTTCTTTTTTAAGAAAAACGTGTTTATTTCGCCACAAATTCCATATAAATGGTCCTTTTCATTGTGAAAACACAATTTTAGGTTAGTTATACATCAAATATCAAAATATATTTTAAGTATTCAATCATTTTGAATTGATTTTGGGTCAATGCCCACCACAATTAGCTAGTTTGTTTACAAACAGCTTTAATATAGCTACATAGTAACTCAACGTCAAGTATGTAATTGTTTTAACATCATAAGTCTCAAATCTGGGTTATTTGAGTAGATTGCAGAGGGTGAATTGTACACTTTCAGGCCCCCTGACCCATGTAATAGTGGACCCAAGGGGTTTGGAGCAATTGAGCAGCAACCAGGCGTTGATTACACCATGGACTCATAATATAGTCCCCGGTGGTATGTATAGGTATAGGCACAATAGAAAGTTATATGAGTCTCGATAAAAGTACACTCTAGATATCTCATTATCATCGACTGTTAGGGCAAGTAATCATAATTATTGTTGGTCAAGTCTTCTGAAAAGGTACAATTGGCCTTCACCAATCCTCTGAAATAACCCAGATTTAGGAGAAAAAGCAGGTTCAAAGTACGGATCAACATAACCAGACAGGTTTATTGAATGAATCCAATACAGAATGCACTCAGATATACTCAGTATTTATCATTTTTCACTCTATTTTAGCAGAATTTGAGAGATGTGTAGAACTGTACATTTTCTGAAAATCTGCCCCTGTTAGGTCTGCCCCCTGGAGGACTGAGGTGGTGCAATAGAAAGATGTATATGTCTCGATAAAACTACACTCTAGATATCTCATTATCATTGACTGTTAGTGAGAGTAATCATAATTATTGTAGATTTATCCATCAACAGCGATTAGCGAGCACATAATGATTGATTTAAAATATTTTATTCAGGACGTTTGAACATTTTCACACATATAGTACGAATATTCTCAGGACAGCCTGATTCAAATGATACAAAAAGTTTTACATAGTTCTAGATGTTATTATTATCGGATATCACATAAGTTGTTTATATTTAACATCAACAAACTCTAATTCGTCAATCTATCTTAGTTATCTTTAGCTACAAGGTTTTACAGATACTCACGTTACGAATAAAAACATGTCCAACTCACTGACAATGTGCAAGCATTGTTTTTGGGAGTTGAATTAAAAACATAAATACATAATACAGTTTTATCGACGCCGTGCTCTTACATATTAACCATTAATAATCATATATATTTCGTATAGTTGTCCATTAAGTTAGACATCCCAGTAGCATTGGTCAACTCCATGAAATGAAACTATCGTATAATAATGTAATAATTGCAAGGTGATTTCAGTGTGATTAAAATGTAAGGGGTCGGGTCTCAGCTTATTTATCTAATAGGGGACTTGCATAGCCACCATTTTGAATCTTGATTCACATGGAATTATGGGGCTAATGGTACAGTGTAAAATCTATAGAAAACATTCCATGTTCAGCATGGAATATTTATCAATACTCTAATATTAATTTTTTTTGGACATATTTTATTCAGGTAAACAGGCAGTTACAATCTTCACAAAAATGTTTCATAATTGTGATTTTCATCATGACCTGACCTACACTGACTCTTATATGAGCATGGAAGTTTTTATTATCCTTTCGTTTTGAATTTAATTTTAATCTTAACATTGTTCTTATTGAAATTTTATAGAAAATAATTTTTAATAATATTTATGTGTTGTACACGTTTCCACAACACAAGTCCCCATATTTCCCATCATGCATTTGGTTTTCATAGATCATTTATACAAGCTGTGATATTGGTGAAAACATTCTTGCGATTTCGGATAAAAATTTTGCCAAACATTTGTATGTCAGATTACAACAATATTCATCCCATGATGCACTGTAACAGACAAGTGCAGTGGCACATACAAATGCCCTATTACAATGTTCATGTAGTTGCCATTACCCTGGGTGCTGTTCCCAACCCCATGTACTACTCACACAGTTACTCTACCTGGGTCAGATTCTCAGAAAATGCAGTTCTGAATCTACAGTTCTTTCAAATTCTGCTAAAACAGAGTGTAAAAATGATAAATACTGAGTATATCTGAGTCTATTCTGCATTGTATTCATTCAATGAATCTTTCTGGTTATGTTGAAGGGTATTTTGAACCTGATTTTCTTCTTAAATTTGGGTTATTTGAGAGGATTGGTAATGGTCAATTGTACATTTTCTGGCGACTTGACCCACCTATAATCAGCCGTTCAGACTGGTAGCTAGGCTGGAGTAAAAAATAATACAGGTGTCCTTGGGGTGTGATATGTCACAGGAAAATGAGTCACAAGTGGAAAAAAACTGGATGTTATGATATCACCATATTTGAAAAGACCCAATCAAGCGGATTCTAATGGTGGTAAACATTAATAATGTTTAAGAAGGGTTTTTATATTTTATGTTTGTTATATTTATGTGTGAAAAAAATATTAGTGATGTATCTGAGTGGACAATTAACAGTAAAGTAACTAAATATACTCAAAAGTATGACCTTTGAAACGCATGGATAGATTTAGTACAATGTCCTTAAATCATGCATGTACATTGATATGACTAAAAGCAATAAACTCTCCAAAAATCATAAAATTCCAATAAAGATATCTTGTGAATAAATTATTTTGAAAAAAAAAACTTTTGCTACTTGTGACTCATTTTCCTGAAACATATCACAGAACTCAGAAAGGATTTTCATTGCTGTGTCAAGTGTCATAAAATAAAGCACTATATATCTGAATTTTAATGTTGGTCATATTTTATTCAGGGTTGTTACTGTACTAGAGTCATTTGATGTACATTTCAATGCTATTTATAGCCCATCGCCAGACTGACAAGCCTGGATGTGAACTGATTTGGTCAGTGAAGTGCAGTATTCATGTTAAATGAGTTTTAACACGTTGGCTGTGTTTTATTGATGAATGGTAGATAGGGCGTGGTCGACACTAGTAGTGCTACAAAGCACTCAATGTCTGGATGTAACCTATAGGGGATTTTTATCAGGAAAATGAGTCACAAGTGACAAAATTATTTTTTTTTATTTCAATTAATTGATTAATTATTTATTTTTTGTTTCATTCACAAACTCTCTTTGTGGGAATGTTTTCATTTTTGGATGCTTAATGCTGTTTGTAGCTTGAATACATGTACCAAATAATGTGATGTGTTTCAGGAAAATGAGTCATAAGTCGCAAAAAATGGATTTCGTGATATAATCATACTAAAAAAGAGGAGACCAAGGGGATTCCAATGAATACAAACATTAAGGGCATCTAAGTACTTTTATATTTAAGTTCGATATTTTTTTTCCTGAAAAAAATGTTTTCAATATTTTTGGGTGGAAAATTACTATTAAAGTAGCTAAATATACTCTATAGGATGACCCTATAAATGCAGGACAATATTTAATACACTGTCTTGCGATTTAGTACATGTATTCATACTTTATCCGGCTTTAGTCACACCAAAAATGACAAAATTCCTACAAGGAGATCTTGGGAATATATCACTTTGAAAAATATCAATTTTGCGACTTATGACTCATTTTCCTGAAACACATCACATATAGGGAATTCGTATCAGGAAAATGTGTCACAAGTGGCTAAATTGATTTTTTTAATTGATTTATTTATTAGTTTATTATTCCATGTGTTTTATTCTCAAGATCTCTGTGGAAATGTTTTCATTTTTGTGGTGCTTGAGGAATACATACACTAAATTTCAATATAGTATATTATATACATCCATGCATTTCTAAGGTCATGTTATAGACTATATTAAGCTATATTACTAGTAATTGTCCACCCAGAAATATTGCTAAACATCTTTCAAAAAAGATAATATCAAACATAAAATATAGAAATACTTATTAGCTGTCTTAAAGTTTACTATCATTTGAAATGAATCTATTTTTGCGACTTGTGACTCATTTTCCTGTAACAGATCACATAGGGGATAGGGGATGTCCGCCATCTTGAATCTTGATATTTGTTGCTAAAAACAAGGAATATTTCTTTGTTCAACTGTTGTCAGATATTGTTATATTCTTTTGTGTAATTGGTAGAATGATATCATAAATCAACTCAACATAATAAGTAGTCAGGCTGTGTTGAGAATATCGTTTATGAAGAAATGTATCTGTTTCCTGAATACAATATTTCTCAAATCAAAACCCCCAAAATCATTCATAATAACGGGATCCATATATATGTCATTTACGCCAAAGCAATGTTTTCTGTAGTTTGTGAGATGGGGAAATACAGCGGTAACATATTGCCCAGTTATGAGCGACATAAGAACATATTGGTTGTATAGGCAGATGTTGTGGTTGATTGGATGGAGAGTATCACCATTGCCATCAAAGGGACTGCAGCATATATATAGAGACTGGAACGAGGGGCTAGTAATTGAATTGGTTGTTTCATTTTGGTTTTGATTCATCACAAAGTATCTAAAAGCTAAAAGAAAACCAAATTCGAATTTTTATTGTACACCTACTATGAAAATATATTTATTATATGCGCATTCCATTTGAGAGTGCAATAGGTGGGGTGCAATATCTGTGCCTATTTGTGATGTGTCACAGACAAATGAGTTCCTTCACAACTGTTTGTCCAAATGCTTTCAGTCTTGGGTTGATTAGCGCTGTTAGTCATAATGATGAATACTTATACCCAATTTCAGGACAGTGTTACCGAGTGTATATTTGATGTGTTTCAGGAAAATGAGTTACAAGGCGCAAAAAAATTGATTTTGAAATGCCATCATATTGGCGATCAAGCCGGTTCTTTTGATGGTAAACATTCGGCCAGCTATTAATTATTTCCATATTTTAAGTTTGATATTTTTATTTTAGAAAAGAAAAGGTTTTCAATATTTCTGCGTGGTTAATAACTAGTAAAATGACTAAGTATTTGTATGAGCGGGAGTAGTGTGGCAATTTTCACCAGTTCACATATACCACATTCTCACTAGGTTCTATGTATTTACATGACCTAATGCGCTAAACTCCCCAAAATTGAGAACATAGGGCGCGTAAGTAGTCCACAGCAGCGATTTTTTGAGTCGCGCTACTGTGGCAGTTTCATGACGTCATGTGGACATGTAGCACAAAGCTCCCATAGCCTCACCATTGCGGAGATAAATAATCTGTCTTTGCTCCTCGATCATATAGTTTTATAAGTTCTAACTTACATATATCCATCTTTAGAGGCAAACGATTTCAACTATAGCCTTCATAATCGTCAAACGGTTACTGGGGCGATGTATAGAGTGATTATTTATCGCCCCAATGCTAACTCTATGAGGATTATTTACTTCCGGTCCACACATCGGTACAACTACGCGACTAGTTTCCATTAATTCGCGCCCCGCCGCCATGACACTTACGCAGCCTATTCCAACAAAGAAATCCTGTGAATAAATCACTTTAAACTATACCGATTTTGTGACTTGTGACTCATTTTCCTAGAACACATCACATATTGGTTGTGTAGGCAGATGCTGTGGTTGATTGGATGGGGCAGGTCGCCTTCACCATCAAGGGACTGCGGCATATATGGGTCAGATTTTCAGAAAATGTACAATTCAACTCCGCCAATGTTTTCAAATAACCCAAATATTAGACGAAAATAAAGTTCAAAATACAGTTCAACCTAACCAAACAGATTGATGGAATCAATGCAATGCCGAATATACTCGAATTTACCTTGTATTGATCAAATTTCGGCGTAATTTAGCAGAATTTACTAAATCTGTACAGCTGCCAATTGTACATTTTCTGAAAATCTGACCCATATGTGCCTATGGGTGATGTGTCACAGATAAACGAGTTACTCTCTAATATGTTCGTTTGTGTAGTGTTTAGCGCTGTTAGTCATATGGGTCAGATTTTCAGAAAACGTACAATCGGCAGCTGTTCACATTTAGTAAATTCTGCTAAATTACGCTGTAATTTGGTCAATACTGCGTAAATTCGAGTATATTCAGCATTACATTGATTCTAGCTATCTGTTTGCTTAGGTTGAAATGTATTTTCAACTTTATTTTCGTCTGAAATTTGGGTTATTTGATAAGATTGGCGAAGTTGAATTGTACATTTTCTGAAAATCTGACCCATATGTGATGTGTAGCAGGAAAATGAGCCCCAAGTCGCAAGAATGATATTTTTCAAAGTGATTTATCCACAAAATCTCTTTGTTGTAACTTTCTCATTCTTAAGGAGTTATGTGGTGTGTGAAACACAAATACATGACTCTGAATTGAAGACTATGAATTGAATAAAAATGATGTAAAAATGATGTAAAAATCGATGAACGGTTGACTCTTTCTCTGTAACCATGTTGCTTTTATCTACTCGTACAATCGATATCAATCACAAGAATATCTTGCTCTGAAGAGAGGACGCCCATAAAAAAAATATGAAGAAAAAAAATGGTAATTTTGTACATAATATGTTGAGCTTAAAGCTATGTTGGCAAGTGTGCCACCCGATTCTTGTCGAAAGGTAAACTAATCTGATGAAGTTAAAAATCTTAAAAAATGTATTATCTTATTAGAAGATCTGAGATATATTGTTGATTATTTAATATGTTTTTCCCTTGAGTCTGTGAGATTATCTATGTATCAGCATTGAAATCAGCTCAATAAAATTTCTTTAAAAAAATATATACCTATGCATTTCTATGGTCATCCTATGGAGTATATTTAGCTATTTTACTATAGTAATTGTCCACCCAAATACTATCAAACTTAAATGCATGTTTAACTGTGAACTGTGCACGTGGTATTACATAGTTTCAGCGGCTCAACGTTATAGGTCAGTTTTTCAGAAAATGCACAATCTACATTTCTACACATCTCTCAAATTCTGCTAAATTAGAGTGAAAAATGATAAATACTGAGTACATCTGAGTGTATTCTGTATTATATGCATTCAATAAATCTGTCTGGCTGAACTGTCTGTTGAACTGTATTTTGAACCTGATTTTTGTCTGAAATTTGGGATATTTGAGTGGATTGGTGAAGGCCAATTGTACATTTTCTGGTGACTTGACCCTTATATCCACATGATTCCTCCTGGGAATACCTCCCCCAACAGTCATTGTACACTATGATCAACATTTGGGTCAGATTTTCAGAAAATGTACAATTCATCTTCACCAATCCTTTCAAATAACCCACATTTAAAGGCAAACGCTACTATCTAGTGGAAAATGAAAATAAATGTTATTTTTCTGAAACTTTGGTATTTGATTCTTGAAGTGTTTCTGGTCATAAGGATGGAAAAAAATCATTGGGTCGCCGTGCTCATTTTTGAATTACAGTGCTTCAAAATTTGGCATCTCAAAAGTACCAATGACGACCAAAAGGGGGGCCCATTTTGCAGTACCTCGACTTCATAGTTCATATTTGCTATTTATATTCACTCAATTTAAGTGAAATTAACAGTTTTAGAGAGAGTATCATTTGGCCAATAATTCTATGCCTCTTTTCTATAGGGTGTATTGTTATTCTTATTTTGAAAACAACAAATACATAATGTGAATTTTAAATTTAAAACTCGAAAAAACTCAATATTTTTCACCATTTTTAAAAAAACAATTTTTTTTCCTCCCCAGTGAAAATAAATGTCATTTTTCTGATTCTTTAGTATATGATTTTTGAAGTATTTGTGTTCTTAAAATTGAAAAAAAATTAATGGGTCACTGGGCTAGTTTTTGAATTATGGGGCTTTGAAACAGGGCTGATAATCCAAAAATCTGCTGCTTTCAAAGTGTTCTATGTTTCCTAAACATGTCTATTTCAGAGAGCTACAATTATTTTTCTAACGTGATGACAAACATTTTTTTCCCTATATATGTGTAGGATATTACCTGCACTTTATATGTAGAAAATTCTGGGACATTTGGAGTATCCATTTTTGTTTTATTCCCAAAACTGTGAAAGGAAAATGCAGCATTTCCCAATAGACTTGCATACTAATTGGGTACAACTGAGAGTACCCATAGCTAGCTCTGTTTCCCAAACATGTCTATTTCAGACATCTATTTAAAAAAATCTAACGTGATGACATATATTTTTTTTCCTTTTTATCTGTAGTATATAACATGAACTGTATGTGTAGAAAATTTTGGGACAGTAGGAGTAGCCATTAATTGTTTGTTTTATCCTATAAAATGTGCAAAAATGTGCCGTTTCCTCATAGACTGCAATGCTAAAGGAATAGTGAGTAAAATGCCCGTAGATTTGGTATATGGAAAAGGGGGGCGTGGCAGTGAATAGTAGCGTTTGCCTTTAAGACAGAAATTAGCTTCAAAATGCAGTTTAACATAACAGAACTGATACTTTAAATCAATGTGATACCAAATATACTCAGATATACCCGCTACTCATCATTTTTCAGCTTAATTTAGCAGAGTTTCCTAAATGTGTAGAACTGCCAATTGTACATTTTCTGAAAATCTGACACATTTTATGCCTACAGTTATGAGGCATAGCACAGCAATATTCTTATGATGATTCATATACTCCATTTTGATCTTTGGTTCCATAATAATTATAACAAGACTGATATGAATAACGTACCATGGCTGCATATGGCTGAAGTCGTAAAACAATGTACACCATTATGGCAATAGGCTTGATCTCATCTTTCCAAATATTATATCTCAAAATTCATAATGTGCGACTTCTGACTCATTTTCCTGAAATACATCACATATAAAACATGAACCAATTCCACAAAATTGTTATTGAATATATGTGATCCGTTTTCAGGGAAATGAGTCATAAGTTGCAAAATATGGATTTTGAGATATCATCATATTTGAAAACAGGAGATCAAGGTGATTTCAATGATAGTAAACACTAGGACATGTAATAAGTGATTCGATATTTTAAATTTGATATTTTTAGTTTTGAAAAAAAGTTGACAATGTTTCTGGATGGGTAATTACCAGTAAAGTAACTAAATATACTCTTTACAAAGGCCTTCAAAACGCAAGGATACTTTTGATAAAATGTCCTGAAATTTGTTACATGCATTTATACGACTGTATGTGCAAAACCCTCTAAAAATCAGAACATTTTAATGAGGAAATCTTGTGAAAAAATACTTTGAAAAATATCAATTTTGCGACTTGTGACTCATTTTCCTGGAACACATACATATCTATACATATCTGAGGTCATCCTCAGGACTTTAACTTACCCTTTACTAGAGTTAGTTGCGACTGTTTTGTTCTTGAATATAAAATTACTTAAATAAGATTTGTCAATGTTTACTTTCATTGGAATCTTTGGAATCGGCTTGATCTTATCTTTCCAAATATGATGATATCTCAAAATTAGTTTTTGCGACTTGTGACTTATTTCTCTGTAGAACGTATTACTTTGATACACACCATATATCCACCGTGGGTGTGTTAGTGTTTTACATGGTTGATACAATAGGGGATTTGTATAGCCGTCATTTTTAATCTTGATTCGCATGGAATTATGGGACTTATGGTACAGTGTAAAATCTATAGAAAACATACCATGTTCAGCATGTACTATTTATCAATGCTCTAATGTCAATATCCATGTGATATACATGTTTCCATAACACAAGTCTCTGAGTCTCTGAAAACATGCCATGTTCAGCATGGGATATATCACTGATCTAATGTCAACCCGAGTGACACAGCACCTGCCGTCCGATGCGGGAAAGGTGCGAGAATATTACCGTCTGCTGCCCAGCTGTACGGCCGTCGCACCAGGACGGTAGTCTTTGGCTTGAACACCTACCGCTGGTATAGTGTGCCCGGCGGCTGCGCTAGCTTTTTTGTACAGCCGCACTACATGTTCCCGCGCAAGAGAGGCTTACATGAAAGATTACTATAAACCAAATATGTCTGTCATGTTCATTTCTGCTTTAAAGAAAATATTTAAATGAATATTTTAGTTTTCTATGATGTATTCCCATATGGTAATAATAGTTTAAATGTTATACGTAATGTTGCTATCTGGCGTTTTTCATACACCAATGGGGAATTGGAATGGGGAGAGGGGAACAACAGGAATGTTTTAGCGGACAGACAGATAAGCATTGAAAAAGGAGTCTAAACTTTCTAAAGTTATTCGGCCTACTTACATTTTCATTAGTCCTACCACTGTATACGTTGTACAAGTTTCTGTGAGACAACTCATTCTTTGGCCAATAAAATTGTCAAAATGTAACAGAATTATATATTATAATTATTGGGCCCCCCTTGCCCCCCACCCTCCCGGTTCTGCTGCGCCTGTGTAGGCTAATTGTATAGAAACAAAATGGATATTTGGACAAACTTGCAATCAAACTTCTGGTCACATCCAGGCACTTTTCTGCCGGCCAACATCAATTCTCTAGGTCTGACTTTTCATTTAATTTTGCAGGCCGAAATTACTGGGTAATTTCCCTCAATTAAATCATTGATGAACTGAGTCAAACACGGCCAAAATAAGGCAAAATGATAGGCAAAAATGAAGGTATCTGGTATCTGAAGCATAGGTGTAGGAATCAAAATACTTGTCCCAGCCTTCCCAAACTTCGTCTGCATTATACTGACATTGCCTTCTAATCGTACGCCAAAGATTATAGAGATTCAACGAATTTTATTTTGTATGGCCTTCTGAAATCAAATGCTGCCTGTTTGGGAGAATTATTCATTATATATCACTGGCCTGTGCAGCCGTGCTGTATGTTGCTGGCGCAGCCGGCCGTACGGCCCCCCATGCGCGACCGCTATTCTTACCTTCAACACCTCCCCACCCCCTATACAGCCACCTACTTTAGCGGCGTCCGTAGTGTCTTCATTTGTCACTTATAATAGCCAGGCCATGTACATTTCGCTATTTATACTTTTCTAGAATACACATAGCTCTAATATAGAGTCAACAGGTGTTTAGCGCTCATCTAATGAAGCCATTAGGCTATGTACACAAGTAACATGGGATCACACTCTATTTCCCTGACAAATAGAATTTGCACAATGAAATATATACCATATATATATATATACCATAAACCATCTTTATATCCTGTATCATTGTACCTTGATCATTCACTCATTGCTCTGACAAGTGTGAAAATCGAATAGGCTAATGAGTTGCATAAACATCTTTGGGGAGGCGTCATTAACCCAACTAATAATTAAAAAAGACTTTAATAATATTTATTGGTGGGACAGGACACCAAATGACGTCCTGATTTACGTCCATTATATTTCTTTTGTTTATTAAGCTAGACGGGCCAAGTAGGCATCATGATAAATACATAAGATTTTACATTATATACCCCACCTCATTTTTAAGTATTTATGCGTTATAGTATCTTATACAAATATATAATCCAGTTCTGAGTGGTTTGAACTTTTACTGGTTGGTCGTGGGACCGTTAAAATGAATAAAACTGAAAACAATACAGTTGTTATCAGAATTATCAGATGTTTTACAGTTGACACATGTCTCTGTCACATTAATCTACACTAAAGCCAAGTTCCCAGACCACTGTTCAATCGAAATGCACCAGGAGATAAGCTTGTCATCACAGGGAGTCAAATGACTATTCCCACCCCCAACCATCCCCACAAGGACTAACCCATACACACCCGGCGCTTATTAGAATCCCGGCTCTTATTAACAAATATCACTGATACCCCAGCGGTAATTAAATCCCCAGCCATTATTGGAATCCCGGCTATTACTGGAGGATATACAGTAGTGTAACTGTTACATAATGTTCTATTACTGAATAAAAATCTTTAAATACAATACAGTTTTTTCTAAGTATAACTGTTGTGCATTTTCCCGTCCTATTGGTTACATCTTCATAGAAGAGTCATGAAATCTATGGTGGATGCTGGGGGAGTCTGGGGAGTCCCGAATCCCTTTTCAAAATTAAATTTGTCCCCCAAATATCATCACAAATAGCCGCTAGGGGGCGCTTATTTCAATTTCATATTTTACCGAGTACTGGCCAAAATACTAATCCTACAGGTTCGTACATATTAAATCATTTGTAGGCGATAACATTACCTTTCGTTTGATATATAACACGTTATTTTACCATGAATAGGACATTAGTTACATAAGTTTTAGTTTTCAGGTTGGTTGAGAGGTATAGGCTAATGTCTGTTAATCATATCATAAATTGACTGTGATTAAACTATACCCATAACTAAGTCGTTAAATGATATCCCATTAGCTTTCTTTTTGCGTACTGATAGGCTGATCATAGACTAATCAGTGTGCCCAATCCTGCCATTCATTTACTATTGCGCCACTTATCCCACCAGATGGCGCCACCTATTACACACTAGCCACACTAGATGGCAGCATGAGCCAGCCCGTCATTATTACTAATTCCTTTATATTAAAATCGCTAGTAAAGCAAATATATGATATTTATGCACTATATATATTAATCATTCTGTAGTTAAGAACATTTGAGACATCATTATCGTATATTCAAATTGGGTATTTTATGTATGTGACATTTTAGAGAGGGTGTAATAACAATACCCCTCCATCATGCACATCCATATTGTATAGTATCCTAAGTGGACTCGAGATTCACCATCTACTTCCGTCGTTGCAAAATGAGAGCTGGAAAGGTCTGTGGACATGCAGGGCCAGTGCTGATGGTAAATGATGAATAAAAGGATGCAACCTGTGCTGTTGTACCTTTAAAAGCTGTCTGGGCTATAGATGTTCAGTTGAAAGTTGCCTTTGGTTTGCCACTCTGACTTTACATATCGGGCAAACAGTACTTCATGGGAATGGTAGAGGAGTATATTTATACTAACATATTTTCATAATAATAATTAGCAAATATGCAGCCAGATGTGCAACCAAAGTGCAGCCAGATGTGCAACCCTTGCGCAACCAAAGTGCAGCCGAATGTGCAACCAAAGTGCAACCAAAGTGCAGCCAAGCCAAAGTGCAGCCAAAGTGCAGCCGGATGTGCAAGGCTGGCTTACACTGGCTGCACTTTTCCCTGAATCCGGATGTAGTCCGCGGCCGTGCAAGGGCTGCGCAGCCTAAGTGCATCCGCGCAACCTGGGAATATCCATGTTTTACATGTTTCATTATGCAAGTTGTCATCTTTCCCATCATGCATTTGGTTTTCATAGATCATTTATAAAAGCTATGTTATTGGCGAAAACGTTCTTGCAATTTTCGATGAAAATATTGCCAAATATTTGTATGTCAGATTTCATCAGAATCCATCCCAGGATGCACTGTAACAGACATGTGCAATGTCACAAGCAAATCCCCTATTGAGAAACAACCAATCATTTGTTACACAGCTCTATAGTCAACTATTGTACAAAGCATTGGGTAAGCGGCCGTGATGATACATTTCCATCTATAAACAAGCAATATTTCCCCGGAAATAGAATCTGATCATGTGACATCATATGATCAGCGTTCATTGCGCGTTTGCACCCAAGCTGTGATTTCCGCTGCAGTTTCACTCTCAGACACCAGGGCTCGAGGGGGTCTGGCTTGGCTTCAGCTGTTTTGCTTTTTTTGTTATTTTTTCTGGTTTTGTTCTCATTTTTGCGGCGTCTGTGTAGATATGAGGGGAGGGGGGTCTCTTGGGAACGCTGTGAGCGTCCCAGATAGTCACACCGGGCATGAATTAGCATGATAGGAATCAACAAGCGGCATTATTTACACAGAACTGGAACGCTTTCCAAACTCTCATACAGTACAGGGGCCCGTTCCTTGACTAGTAAAATATCTCTCTCATTCATTATTAAAGGATTTTTTTTTAAAGGAGGCGCTAATAGTTAATGTGTTCAAAAAGCCATTCTGACCAATATTCTGTTAACTTTAGTTGAATCAGATTGTCAGAAAATGCACAATCTACATTTCTACACATCTCTCAAATTCTGCTAACTTTAGAGTGGAAAATGATGAATACTGAGTATATCTGAATGTATTTTGTATTGTATTCATTCAATACATCTGTCTGGTTATGTTGAGCTGTGTCTTGAACCTGATTTTTGTCTGAAATTTGGGTTATTTGAGGGGATTGTTGAAGACCAATTGTACATTTTCTAAGTCTAAGTCTCGATAATATTTTGCACACTTATTCAGTTAAATACAAATGTCTTATTGATATTATTACCACATAACCTCATTTACACATTACTTTTGTTTGCAAAAAACAACCACAACGTTAGAAAACCTACCTCAGTGGCTATTTTAGCAAGTATGTAACGGAAAATTAACATAATTCCGTTCCATTATTACTCATGAAAGATTGAACGCTTTCCAATCTGAATAGTACAAAACTGCATCCTGAGTTACCATTTGTGATAGGAAACAACAAGCAGCATTATTTACACCGAGAACCAGTCTGAACGCTTCCCAAACTCTGTAATGTACAGAACTGTGAAAGCTGTGTCCTAAGTTACCATATATGATGTGTTACAGGAACATGCATTGATATTCTTCAATGTTAGTTAATACGTTTGTAAGTTGTTCAGACTATTTTTATTCTGGGAGTGCTTAACGCTGTTTGTACTATGGACACATATCAAATATTATAGCAAGAACAGCATAGTATCGCGTATGAGGGGGGCTATATTCTCTGAGTATGGCCGAAAACAACAAGGCCGTAGGCCGGTTTATTTCCGGCCATATGAGGAGAATATAGGCCACCGAAGACGTGATACTGTGCTATTCTTGCTTTTATTCCATGATTCTTAACTTAAAACAACTTTATTTGCATTAATTTCATCAAACTGTGTTGTCCCCCAAGTCTCGAACGGTTGTGACGTCACTGTACAATACAGGGAATTTATATTGTCCACCTTGTGAGCAGCAAGTATATCCATTATATTGTACGCTCACGGCCAAATCATGGAATAAATCATTATATCAAATAAACGCAAAGATTATGGTATATGTATGGATGTATGTGAGGAGTGTATTAAACTACTACAACATAGTATATCTTACTACTTTACTTTAGTGTGTGAACATCAAGAAATATTGCTAAAACTTTATATGAATAAATGAAATATAAACATTCCTTTTTGCGATGTGTAACACATACCAAATCTGCTAAAGTACAAAGTGTTTAGATTTAACAGGAAAGTTGATATCGGGCTGAAGTAGTGTATTGTGCTTGACTAGCAGAAGCTTTTCTCGCCTGACATCTCCTTAAATATTATATAAAAAAATAAGTAAATATTTATAACTTTAAATCAATATGTGATATGTTACATTAAAAAAGAGTTTAAAGGGCCTAGTCCACCAAGCCGATTCTCAGCCACAGAGGACTCTTTTGCACTAAGTTCTGTGAGAATCGCATGAGAATCGGCTTAGTGGACTAGGCCCTTAACATCAAAAGTCACAATTTTAGATAAAAAAAACCGCCATGAATAGATTTTCATAAATAAAGTGAATAGCAAGATTGATTTAACAATGGGTGCTACTTTAGAGCTTAAAAGATTTATTTGGAAAATGTTTTTTGTATCGATTTCTGTCACTTTTAAATATATGCACTTTTAATTCTATTGACTCTTCATCGATGTATCATTCAATAGATCAATACTTCCTTCTGAAGTCCAGCAAATGTGATTTAAAAACTTCAACGATTTGACATAGGGAATTGACAGTTCCTGCCGATAGGATTGTCCTGGGCTGAGAGGTCAATGCAAAAACGCTTCTGCAATTGATTTCTTTTGTTAGAATTTGTGATGTGTTTCATGAAAATGAATCACAAGTTGCACAACTTCTTTCTACTTGTAGGAATGTACTCATCTTCAGGTTATTTAATGCCTCTAGTCGTAATAATGGGTCAGATTTTCAGAAAATGTACAATTCACCTTCACCAATCCTCTCAAATTACCCAAATTTCAGACGAATATAATGTTCAAAATACAGTTTAAGCTAACCAAACATATTGTTATAATCAATACAATGCGGAATATACACAAATTTACCAAGTATTGACCAAATTGCAGCCTAATTTAGCAGTATTTAATAAATGTGTAGAGCTGCCAATTGTACATTTTCTGAAAATCTGACCCAAATACATGTACTAAATTTCAGGACTGTGCATTAAATATATCCATGCATTTCTAAGGCATCTTATAGGGTGTATGCTTAGCTACTTTACTAGTAAATATTTACCCATATATATCAAATATATTAATGATTCTTTTCTTCTCTTTTTAGGTAAGTTCCTTCTCTACAATAGAGTTGACCAACAAGAGTGAGTATGGTTAAACACAGGCCCAGTGGTGGTAGGTTGAGAACAGTGTTTCTCTAGGAATCAGTTTCCTTGGAAGAGAGATAAGGCCTTTGTATCAGGGTTGGTATACATAGCCTAACAATCATGGAATTAGCCTGAAATAGTTACTTAAATAAGAGAACTATTGCATGGACTACTTTATATGGGTATATTATTACACATTATTGTTATCAATCTGTATTTCCAGGGAATGGCCGAAAACGCAAAGAACAAATGTTACAATAGCAACAGAAACCAATAAAACTCATATTGGTCCATATCTAAAACATGCTTTAATACTCATTTGAACACTTCTTGCACCACAGGGCGTGTAAATGTCATTACATGGCGTCAGGGCACAAATTAACAAAAATTAGTCGCGTAGTTGTACCGATGTGTGGACCGGAAGTAAACAATCTCCATAGAGTTAGTATTGGGGCGATACATAATCACTCCCAGTAAAGGTTTAACGATCATGGAGGCTATAGTTGAAATCGTTTGCCTCTAAAGATGGATATATGAAAGTTGGGATTCATAAAACTATATGATCGTTGAACAAACAGAGATTATTTATCTCTGCAATGGTGTAGTGGGGCTACAGGAGTTTTGCGCGACATGTCCACATGACGTCATGAAACTGCTACAGTAGCGCGACTCAAAAAATCGCTCCCGTGGACTACTTACGCTCCATATTCTAACTGACTATTCAGCCTAGAAGTAACTAGGATAAATAATGGGATAAATCATCTTAGGATGGAAGGTCGGACATGTTTGTCAACATTATATAGTTGTATATACTATATATATATAGAACTTTTAATCACGACTTCACATACAATCATACATAACAATCAGGAATAGAACGCGAACCTCACAGAAGTGATCTTCCTGGTGGCCCTTTTAAATAAAGGTTAATTTAGTAGGAATGAAAAGTCTTAAACTAACATTCGATAATCAGTGATCCTTAAAATAATTCATTATTAGAAAGCAATTTAACCTATTATAATGCCCGATGTGCATTCGAAAATCTGCCACTGCATGCAGAAGTGCATCTGACCAGTCACAGAAGTGCAACCCTCTCAAAAAAGCAGTTTTGCACCTGGTTTTGAACCTGATGAAACGTGCATCACATGATGCACTTCAAAATGCATATCAAAGTTATGTATCTAAATCGGGTGTATATGCTCTAGCTGCATGCAGTTGAAATATCATTTCATGAAGGTATGTCGACCCTTTTGTCTGTTTATATAGTACTCGTTTGTACTCATTTGTACTCACCGAAAAGACAAAAAAAACCATCTTATCTTAAGTCCATGGGAAGATACACCATGAATGATTGACAGTATTATTATGATCAATTTTTTAATTAAGGGAACACATAGGATATTGTTTTAATGTCTTTATGATAAGTTTACTACAAACAACTAAATCATAATAAGCCTGATATAAACTTTAGGCTCTAGTCAGTGCAAAATGATAGCATGTCTGAGTCAGAGTTTGCCACATATATCAATGTTCATGATCATAAATAGGACAAGGGCTAATCCCATTATTTCGAACATATGTAATAGAACTGTTTTCCATGTATAAATTAGGCTCTGAGACTAAACAAAAAGAATTATCCCGCTCATGAAGTTACCAATAATGATTCAAATCAAATATTCAATTAATATTTAATTTCATATGATAAAACAGGGTGGGAATTATAAAAGGAGGAATTAAATCAGTGTCAGAAGTACTATTTGGGTAATATAGAGGTAGGCTTACATCGTTTAGTTTGTGTGTACGGGTTTCTTTTACTTGGTGTCAGAGCGTGAGTATGAGTGTCAGATATGCGCGACAGTGAGTGTGAATGCCAGGTGAGTGTGCTGTGTCAGGTATTGTCGAGTGCTGTGGCTTCATTATGTTGTATAACTTTATGACACTCATGGGCGTGGATTTGGTTTGAATTATTATTTGTGATAGAGTTGTTAAGATTGTTTTGGTTATACAGATGAATATCCAAGATTCTTGAATAAATACAGTATGCTCAATAGACCCGATTTATAAATGAGATTCTGATGCTTCCAACGATGCACTACTGACCAGGTGTAAAAGACACATTTATGATGCACTCAGTAAGGTTCTCATTGCTATCATATTTAGTCCTGGTGTGTTTGTGCAGATATTATCGTTTATATCTGATACATATGTGGAACAGGAGAGAGAATGTATTTGAGGCAGAGGGAGAGAGTTACTGAGCAAATATGAGTCATAACTAAACGTTTATTACGAATACACAGGACATTTGGGTACAAGTTTAATTTATTTATTGTAATACAAATTCATATCTGGGGGAATTCCATTCTGAAGTATGGAATCATTTGTAGCAGTACCTTTGTGGATACAAGGATTCGAAAAAAAATGTCAATAGTGTAAAATTGCCTGTCGGCGACATACTTAAAGATAAAATATGCATCTGCAATATAGTTAAATATACTCCTTAGTATAACCTCAGAAACGTATAGATACGTCTTGGAATTTGGCAGATATATTCATACTACTACACCGTAAAAATGAAAAGATTCCAACCTAGAAATTTTGTTGATAGACCATTTTGAAAAATATGGGTTTTCCGACTTGTTACTCATTTTCCTGTGACACATCACATATATGGAGTAAAAGCCCAAAATATTAATCAACAGTCCAAATATTTACATGTCCATCACTTGATCTACCTAGAGTACATTTCTTCCGCCTGTTACTATAATTTTGAATATATAAGAGTAAACTATATTGTGCCAAAATAGATTTACTGTGGTTGTCAAAGAAGAAAACATATGGAAAAAACTTTTTGCGGATCTGTCCGTCTTAACTTAACTCAATAGATAGAAAATAGAATCTTGAAAATACCCTTTGTTATAGCAGAATTGATGCAGGAAAAAGTAGCTCATGGAAGGTCTGAATATAAGGTACAATGAATTTCATATATACATGAATATTTCTTCTGATTATTTGATCGTTACTCTCAGTATTGGGTGGATATTTGTATTATATTAAGTCAAAGATTTTGTTGACAGATTGAATAAAGATGGTTTCGTAAAATAGAAAAAAGAAGAGTAAACTAGACTAGATGACTTAGAGATATAATAAAATAAGATGTATAGATACTAAAAAAAGACAAAAAGGTGGTTAGTCGAGCAATACAGCACAACTTTACATCTGGGGATATCTCAGGTTATAATAAAATAATCATAACAATGGGAAGAGTTTTAGATCGTTTATCTGCACAGTACAGTACGATACGATCAGATAATACAGATCATTTACATAGTATTTAAAGGGCAATCACTTATTCTCTATAAGGATATAGAATCAATAGATGAGACCGTAATAAACTACATTATTACTTGAAATATCGATCTCAACATTGTGTTTTCTCTGTGGCCCCTATACTGGGGTGTCAAGCATGATCAGATTAGATTTTTGAATCCATATTTGTAACATATATGGGTCGTAATAAAATACATTATTACTGAATATATTAATTACAATCTATCGTTTCTCTGACTCTCTTATACTAGTATAGGGTGTCGGAACATTAAGGTGTTTAGACCTATTCTTGTGATATAAAGTCATACATATACCAATAAATGCATATCTGAGTATTAAATCAGTAGGGGGGTCCATAATCTAGGCCTAGCCATCTCTCAGACAAGCTCGAATCATTGATTGTATATTTTTTCGAAATCATATTTTTACTTCAATGTTTTGTACATTTTGTAGATCTTACCATTATATGCCACTTGTTCTCACCAGCAGGTGGCAGTACTGTTTTCACCAGGCGGCGCAAATGGTAACTGTGGTGTATTTACAATTTCTTTTACAATAAAAGTGCCACTAATACACTTGTGTGGCATTTATACCACTATAGATATTCCACATCATGTACATAGGAATATTATAAGTGGTATACTCCTATAGTTTATGTGTGTTATATACCTGTTTGATGTTAAAAAATGCTGTGTTCAAAACACCCTAATGATTGTACATAATTATAGATTGTCCCTAGTGGCTTGGGGGAGCCAGAGCCAACATACAACTGGAACACAACAAATGAATGGTGCTATGCTGTCAGGCTCACAAAGAGGAAGGTAGAATTGATGAAATTAAATGTTGCAAATAGAGAGAGGGCAACACATGCACTGCCCTAAATTCTCTTTGAAATCTTTTTGGAATATTGATTCCCATCAAACTTTCCTGTGAGAAAAATATACCTCTCGAAAAGCACAATATAAGTGCCTCACTGAGTGCATCATTACTGCGTTTTTTAACCTGGCCAATAGTGCATTATTGAGAGCATCATAAGAGCATTAAATACCCGGGCTAATAGTGCATCGTTGAGTGCATCAAAAGTGCATTTATAAATCGGGTCCATAGTGCATTGTAAAATCAAGTTTGAGTCTCATAACTGTTTACGATTTTCACTAGTAAAGCACCAGGTCAGTATCAGGTCAAAAATTCCAGGTCAAAACTAGGTCAGAAATGCAATCATGCACATCGGGTGACTGTTCGGTGAAGAGGTCCTTGTAATGTTATTAAGTAATACTCCTAGTGTTCGTTTTCGTTTCGTTTTTCGATCACATATTATATCACTATATATAGAACTAAACTTTATATTAATTGAATAATAACACCAAAACCTCAAACTTCAGTATTTGCAATTTATTTAGACATATGTTGGTACTTTGGAACACGACGTTTTGACCTGATCTTGTGGTCTTCTTCAGGTGGATATATTATATAGTTATATTCAAGCCCGTCTAAAGCAAATTCCTACATGTAAGATTCATACATTTATATCATCATAAACTTTTAACTACGCTGCAGCAAAGCCTAAAGTCTGGTCGTGTCATACATAGAGAGAATGGAACGAGCCGGCAATAATCGAAAATTTATAGGACGAGATTTGTCCAATACATTTTCGATTATTGCTGGCGAGTTCCATTCTCTCTATTTATTATATGTGCATAAAATTTGATCATATGTCATCAGATATCATTGAAAAAATACTAAAGAAGTCTCAGAGAGCCCCGCTGCCCGGCTGACAGCCCCGCTGACAGCCCCACTGACAGCCCCACTGACAGCCCGGCTGACAGCCCCGTTAGTATATTGATTAATTAAAACGTCCATATCATGACCATTCCTTGAGCTACATTAATACAATTTATATCATTCAAAAGAGAATTTAATGCTCTATTTAATGATGTAGGTTTTATTATGTTTTTCTATAACCATAGTACCAGAATCACGGGTGGATTACCGATCGCGGGGATTTGTTTACATGCTCCGCGGAGAGCCAAAGCTCCGCAAAGCATAACAACAGAGCTATTTTTAGACAACTACATTTCATATAGGACACGTCCTATATGACACGTCCTATAGGACACGTCCTATAGGACACGTCCTATATGAATATTTTCATAGCACCCCACTTATAACACGTCTCATATAGAATGCGCGTATAATAAATGCCTGTAAGTAAGCCTGATATAGTGTCTTGGTGGCTCCTGGGGGTGGATTTATTAGTCTGTACTTGGGAGCCGTGAAACCTAGGGGAGGCAGGCAGTGTAAGGGTTGGGAGGTAGATCTAAGGAAAAGATGAATTTTTACCAGTTATGTATATGGCTCAGATTTTCAGAAAATGCACAATCTACAGTTCTACACATCTGTCAAATTCCGCTAAATTAGGTAAAAAATGATAAATACTGAGTATACCTGGGTGTATTCTGTATTGTATTCATTCAATAAATCTGTCTGGTTATGTTGAACTGTATTTTGAACCTGATTTTTGTATGAAATTTGGGTTATTTGAGGGGATTGGTGAAGGTCAATAGGGGATTTGCATAGCCGCCATTTTGAATCTTTATTTGCATGGAATTATGGGACTAATGGTACAGTCTAGATTCTATATAAAACATGCCATGTTCAGCATGGAATATTTACCATTGTTCTAATGTCAATATCCATGTGTTATACATGTTTCCATAACACATGTCCCCATCTTTCCCATCATGCATTTGGTTTTCATAGATCATTTATACAAGCTGTGATATTGGTGAAAACATTCTTGCAATTTTCGATAAAACTGATGCCCAATATTTGCATGTCAGACTTGAACGTAATTCATCCCAGCATGCACTGCAGTAGCCATGCGCAGTGAGACATGCAAATCCCCTATTGTACATTTTCTGTCGACCTGGCCCACATGCCTGTAAGCCTGATGTAGACTGTCACAGTTGGAGCTGTTGTTGTGGACTATTCTGTAGTCACTCAATACTGAGCTGAGGTCCTGGTTAAAGGCAAACGCTACTATCTAGTGGAAAATGAAAATAAATGTCATTTTTCTGAAACTTTAGTATTTGATTCTTGAAGTGTTTCTGGTCATAAGGATGGAAAAAAATCATTGGGTCGCCGTGCTCATTTTTGAATTACAGTGCTTCAAAATTTGGCATCTCAAAAGTACCAATGACGACCAAAAGGGGGGCCCATTTTGCAGTACCTCAACTTCATAGTTCATATTTACTATTTATATTCACTCAATTTAAGTAAAATTAACAGTTTTAGAGAGAGTATTATTTGGCCAATAATTCTATGCCTCTTTTCTATAGGGTGCATTGTTATTTTTATTTTGAAAACAACAAATATATAATGTGAATTTTAAATTAAAAACTCAAAAAAACGCAATATTTTTCACCATTTTTATAAAAACAATTTTTTTGCCTCCCCAGTGAAAATAAATGTCATTTTTCTGATTCTTTAGTATGTGATTTTTGAAGTATTTGTGTTCTTAAAACTGAAAAAAATTAATGGGTCACCGTGCTAGTTTCTGAATTATGGGGCTTTGAAACATGGCTGACAACCCAAAAAATCTGCTGCTTTCAAAGTGTTCTATGTTTCCTAAACATGTCTATTTCAGACAGCTACAATTATTTTTTTAACGTGATGACATACATTTTCTTCCCTATATATGTGTAGAATATTACCTGCACTATATGTGTAGAAAATTCTGGGACATTCAGAGTATCCATTTCTGTTTTATTCCCAAAACCGTGAAAGGAAAATGTAGCTGTTCCCAATAGACTTGCATGCTAATTGAGTACAACTGACAGTACCCATAGCTAGCTCTGTTTCCCAAACATGTCTATTTCAGACAGCTATAAAAAAAATCTAACGTGATGACATACATTTTTTTTCATTTTTTTTCTGTAGTATATAACCTGAACTGTATGTGTAGAAAATTTTGGGACAGTAGGAGTAGCCATTAATTGTTTGTTTTATTCTATAAAATTTGACAAAATGGGCCTTTTCCTCATAGACTGCAATGCTAAAGGAGTAGTACGTAAAATGCCCGTAGATTTGGTATATGGTAAAGGGGGGCGGGGCAGTGAATAGTAGCCTTTGCCTTTAAGACCATTAAGTGCCTTTCTGTCTCTTTTCTCTGTCTCTCTCTCCCTTCCTCTCTATCTCTATTTCCTGGGAAAGACCATAATATGCATTTCTGTCTCTTTTCTCTGTCTCTCTCTCCCTTCTTCTCTATCTCTATTTCCTGGGTAAGACCATAAAGTGCCTTTCTATCTCTTTTCTCTGTCTCTCTCTCCCTTCTTCTCTATCTCTATTTCCTGGGTAAGACCATAAAGTGCCTTTCTGTCTCTTTTCTCTGTCTCTCCCTTCTTCTCTACCTCTATTTCCTGGGTAAGACCATGAAGTGCATTTCTATCTCTTTTCTCTGTCTCTCTCTCCCTTCTTCTCTATCTCTATTTCCTGGGTATAACCATAAAGTGCCTTTCTGTCTCTTTTCTCTGTATCTCTCTCCCTTCTTCTCTATCTCTATTTCCTGGGTAAGACCATAAAGTGCCTTTCTATCTCTTTTCTCTCTATCTATCTCCCTTCTTCTCTATCTCTATTTCCTGGGTAAGACCATAAAGTGCATTTCTGTCTCTTTTCTCTGTCTCTCTCTCCCTTCTTCTCTATCTCTATTTCCTGGGTAAGACCATAAAGTGCCTTTCTGTCTCTTTTCTCTGTCTCTCTCTCCCTTCTTCTCTATCTCTATTTCCTGGGTAAGACCATAAAGTGCCTTTCTATCTCTTTTCTCTGTCTCTCTCTCCCTTCTTCTCTATCTCTATTTCCTGGGTATAACCATAAAGTGCCTTTCTGTCTCTTTTCTCTGTCTCTCTCTCCCTTCTTCTCAAAGAATGTGGAATATCTATAGATTCATATAACCTAACCTTCAGCAAATCCTAACGTCCCGCACTGTCATACATGCCTGTAAGCCTAAGAGTTGGAGCTGTTGTTGTGATGACCCTGCCGTATGCTGATCATGCACCTCACAATAACTACCCTACCTTCATTATCGCCCGCAGCACCTTGCAATCAGCTTGCGATTATAGTGTGCATCAGTGTGCAATCAACCTGTGACCAGCTTGCTATTATTCTGTAGTCACTCTACACTCAGCTACAATCAGTCTGCCATCAGTCTGCCCCAATTTACACCTGTCAAATAGGCATATATATGAGAATAATCTTTTTCCTTTCGTCTTCTTGTAAATCAAAAACAAACTAACCCAAGTTATGTAAAACATCTGTTTGTTTTTTCAAGTTTAGTCAGTTATTAAACTGTTACTGGGCACAGATATCACCTGTCCAATAGCATTGTTCTCAGTGGTGCTGACAAAGACGTTAACCAACATCAATATGTGGGTCAGATTGTCAGAAAATGTACAATTGGCAGAGTTCCACATTTAGTAAATGCAGCTAAATTAGACTGCAATTTGGTCAATACTAGGTACATTTGAATATATTCGGCACTGCATTGATTCTAGCAATCTGTTTGGTTAGGTTGAACTGAGTTTTGAGCTTTATTTTGGTCAGAAATTTGGGTTTCTTGAGAGGATAGGTGAAGGGGAATTGTACATTTTCTGAAAATCTGACCCATGTATAGAAGGAAAGCTTGTATCTATATAAAAGAGTGCGAGTAGTATAGTGAGAGTGGACATTGTGTAAGGTATCACATATAGAGAGAATGGAATGAGCCACCAGTGATCGAAAATCTATTGGACGAAATTCGTTTGTTCCAGTGACAGAGTGCTTATACAGATGAATCAAGTCCAATAAATTTTGTATTACGACTCATTTTTCGATTATGACTCATTATTTATAATGTGTGCAGACAATTTTATCAAATATCATGGGTAAACCATTAGATATCATGCGGACTGGGTGAAACAAGTCTCAGACACAGTCCAAACATGCCCTGGCTCTGTCTATGCCTATGGATTTGTTGACGTGCTTCGCAGAGATCCAAGATGCTTGTCTAAGGTAATTTCCTAGTTAGCCTACATAGAGTTGTGAAATCAACAACTTAAACAAGCAGCTTCAGATCTCTTGGAAGCAGGTCAAAAAATCCATAGACATAGGCCCACAGAACAGAGATAAAGTTAGGGGTATTTTTAGACAACTACATTTATATTGTATGCATATGATAAAAGTATTTGTATTGCAAGGGTTAAGTAGGCACTGCAGGTGGCAGAGAAGGGTTAAGTATGACAGTGAGGATGCTGTTGCAGCACATGCAGTGTGTGAGGAGATGGTGTCATACATGGGTCAGATTTTCAGAAAATGTACAATTGGCAGTTGTATACATTTAGGAAATTCTCCTAAATTAGGCTGAAAAATGAGGAATACTGGGTATATCTGAGTATATTTGGTATCGCATTGATTTAGAGTATCAGTTCTGTTATGTTAAACTGCATTTTGAAGCTCATTTTTGTCTTAAATGTGGGTTATTTGAGAGGATTGGTAAAGGTGAATTGTACATTTTCTGAAAATCTGACCCACATATATTATATATATACAGCCCCAGACACTAGACATCCACCTGCCTTCAGGGGAGACGGCTAATATACGGGGGACGGGAGCTGGGGGCCGCAGGGGTTGAGGTTTTATATTGTACTCTAGGGCATTCACCCCTAAACTATAGGTTTCTACCTCACAACGTTGTCTAAAGTGAAAAACGTCATCTTCAATAGGGACTTTCCATGTTTGCCATCATAGAAAACATGTTATGTTCAGCATGGAATATTTAACACTGGTCTCATGTAAATAGTCATGTGATGTACATGTTTCCATAAAACAAGCTTCCATCTTTCCCATATCATACATTCGTTTTTTTTCATAAATCATTTACACAAGCTGTGATATTGGTGGAAGTATGCTGGCAATTTTAGATAAAACTGTTGCTACTTATTTGTATGTGAGACCTAAACTGTTTTTACCACAGCATGCACTGTAATAGACATGCACAGTGAGACATACCCTATATTGTTAAACCCTGTTTAGATCTCACATTTGTAGTGTGTTACAGAACCATGAGTCATCATTCACAAAAATTGATTTTGAGATATTATCAACATTATGATGAGATCAAGCCGATTCTAATGATAGTAAACATTAGGATATAATAATACTTATTTCTATATTTTAAGTTTGATACCTTTATTTTTTGTTTGCAATATTGGTGGGTGGACAATTACTAGTAAAGTAGCTAAATATAGGCCTACTCTATAAGATGGCCTTAAAAATGCAAGAATATATTCGATACACTGTCTTGCAAATTGGTACATGTATTCATACATCAACAAGCACTAGATATTTCAAGAATGAAAATATTCCAACCACGAGATCTTGTGAATAAAACACTTTGAAAAATATCAATTTTGTGACTTGTTATGAATTGTCCTGAAATACCTTCTCACTGTATGTTGTCAAGGTAATATTCCTTCTGGCCTCACAAGGCCTGCATTGGCCACCGAGTACTTTACGCTCTGCAATTCTGACTTTTATTCCATGTTTTCATGCAAAGAAATAATCTACTATCTTGCTTTTCTTTTTTTTTCAACTATATACTGCCAAGTTGCATGGTGTTGCATCTGTTCTTCAGGCAAAAAATACATAGACAGAACTACCCAGGATTCAAGGCGGGAGTGAATATTCACCCATGATGGTCAAGGGGCAGTTATCACTATAGGCTGAGCATATCAAGGGTGAAATAAATTGGGACTATTTACTGCTGAAACTTTCTTAAAGCAGATTATTACCGTCAAACAATGTTTTTAGGACTTGGGCCAGAATTAAGTCAGAATTGAAATTCCCTCTCATATAGGATGTGTTATTCACTCAAATAATAGAAACTTGTTTTCAAAAACCAAAACAAACCCCGCAAAACCATAGAAAACATAACACAAAATCAAACATACGGTATGGAAATACTTCTAAGATTAGTCTGAATTGACTCATCGTCTCAAATATGTGATGTGTTTCAGGAAAATGAGTCATAAGTCGCAAAAATAATATTTTTCAAAGTGTTTATTTTACAAGATCCCTTCATTGGAATTTCTGGTTTTTAAAGAGCTGATCACTTATATATATCGATCGATGTATCAAATTTCAGGAGAATCTATGTAATATATCCTTTCGTTTTAAAGGTCCTCATATGGACTACATTTAGTTACTTTACTGTTTATTGACCCCCAGAAATATTTGGAAACTTTTTTTCAAAAAAGAAAATATCAAACTTAAAATCTAGAAATACTTGTTAGATTATTAGACTGTTTACCATCATTGGAATCGGCTTGATCTCATCTGTTCAAATATGATGATATCTCAAAATCCATTTTTTGCGACTTATGACTCATTTTCCTGAAACACATAACATATATGATAAAATCCAACTCTTTCAACTTAGGAGGCATTAGTCTGTGATACATCACATATAACTCAGTATAAAGTGTGAGAGATATGGTTGGGAAATAATACATGTATGGAATGGAGCAGGTGTGTGAGGGTGTGTGGGCGGAGGGAGGGGGCGACACTTCCTGATTTTACACAAGGGTCAGATTTTCAGAAAATGCACAATCTACGGTTCTACACATCTCTCAAATTCTGCTAAATTAGAGTGAAAATTGATAAATATTATGTACATCTGAGCATTTTCTGTATTGTATTCATTTAATAAGTTGGTCTGGTTGTGTTGAACTGTATTTGAACCTGATTTTCATCTTAAATTTGGTTTATTTGGGAGAATTGCTAAAGGCCAATTGTAGATTTTCTGGAAATCTGATCCACTGCCCCTGAGGTATCGCCACCTGGATTCCACGTCTAGACGTATCATTTCCATCAGCAACCAAACATAAAACCCTAAGAAATGTGATTTGTTAAAGAACGAGAAGCAGTTGCAGCTGATATTTTATCATTTTACTCCATGTTGGTGTATGTACCACATGCTATTTATATGGGCGGGAGTAGTGTGGTAATTTGCACCAGTACAACGTGTGTGGTATGACATTACCATTCCCTCCCCCCTCCAGTACACAGCTATATGGGTAAGATTTTCAGAAATGTACAATTCGCCTTCACCAATCCTCTCAAATAACACACATTTAAGACAAAGATTAGCTTCAAAAGACATGTTAGCATAACAGAACTGATACTTTAAATCAATGCAATACCAAATATAATCAGATATACCCGGTAGTCATCATTTTTAAGCCAAATTTAGGAGAATTTCCTAAATGTGTACAGCTGCCAATTGTACATTTTCTGAAAATTTGACCCATATACTTATACATAGCAATGTGGGAGTAGATATAGAATCTAAATTCAAATGTGATACTCAGGACACTATTGCACTGTTCTCGATGTTTGTTCTTTTTTGTGGCCCGATCGCCTCTCGGCTTGTGGGCCACAAAAAAAAACCATCTTGGATAGTGCTCCTCATACCACACTCTCATTAGGTTTTATCTATCTATTACTGTTTTGCTGTTTGTTGATGATTTATTATTTTATCACTATTTTGCTGTTTAAAAGTTTTCACAACTTGTGTCAGCTTAATTAAATTAATTTCCGTTTCCAAAGGAAACGTTTGCAGATTTCAGTTACATGTAACCCATGGTCAAGTGTATGTATTGCTATGCTTGTTTGCTTGTGTACTCATATTTGTATTTGTATTTGTATTCATATTGTATATATACTGCTTTGAGAATAATGCACTTAGCTTGACGAATCCTATGCTCATACCAACTCCGCTAGAGGAAACCTTGTTCGAATTTTATTGGCTAGTTGACCATTTTGGTTATTATAATAATAGGTATAGAAGGTATAGTCACTAAACAGGTGACAAGATACCCAATACGTAGTCAAACGTACTAGATTCTCCCCTTGTCTTGGCATTAAGTACAACTACTATTGTACTACTAATGTATATGCTCCCAATGATCGATTGTTTATTATTAATTTAAATTGCGTGTATGGTTATATATTACCTGTTATTTCACCCCTCTTTGGAGTTGTCCATACCTTCAACATTGTATCTCCCGCTCAGTGGGAGTGGGTGATAACATGAAAATTACCACGCCCCTGACTGATACAACAAATTGTTTTGAGTTTGCGGAACTCATATTATCGCCCACTCGATCGTTTTACCGATTTTCTCTGGAAATACTACAGCTAGGAACTTAAAATGAAAAGTTCAATTGAATAATCATATATATTTCATTCATTAAAACCATGTACGGGGTGAAATAAATATGGAATCAACCACGGGTTTGGTGAGTTGATTTTGTATCCATCTTGGTTGCGGAGGGAGACCTCAGGGCTATGCTACGCTCCGCCCCTCTGTCTCCCCCCGCAACCTCGATGGATAAAAATCAACTCACCAAACCCTAGCTAGCTTCCATCTATTTATCACAGGATCCATTATATCAGTGACACTCGCTTTAATAGACCATGTATATACTAATAGACAGTAATCTTCATCTCATCACTCATCCTTTATTAAAAATTTTATATAACTTTTTCTAATTTCTAAGGTTTAAAAATTAAAATTTAAATGTAATCTGGCTGTTTATGAAAAGATTCCTCTGCTTTCTATAAATTGACTGACTAAGTCAGGACATGATGAAAATCACAATTATAGCAATATTTTTGTGAAGATTGTAACTGTCTGTTTACCTGAATAAATTTTGTCCAAAAAAACCCTGACAATTATTGTCATGTATTGAATTGAATTTAAAATTATCATTGTCAAAGGTTGTATACAGGAGGATGAAAAATGGGGAAAGAGGTTTCTGGATAATAGTTCTTCCACCTTTAAAGAGAAGAAAACTGTCTAGACTGTGAGAGTGACTGTCTAATAAGTACATAAAAATATAATATGGAAAACGACATAAAACAAGTTATAAAACAAATAATATAAAGCTAATTAAAATCATCTCACATGAGAACAGAATAGGATAGTCTGACTCTTATTGATGTAGCACTTTTATTGGAGGTTATATGGTAATCAGAGAAACAGTTGGGCAGAGGTGTTACATAACACAGCCATGGAGAATTGGTGACATATACGGGGTGTGGAAAGACCAGATGCTTAATGGGATAATCAGTCATTTAATCTTCTTGTACATACACCCCTTCACTCGTTATCACTACACTGCAATGAATCGACAGATTCATAGATGGAACCTAGCAAGGGGGAAGTCTGTACACTTGTTATTGACCGAGGGAGCGCGGGAAGTTAGAGGGCGTTAGCCCGAGATCTTCTGTGCTCCCGAGGTCACTAACAAGTTTACAGACTTCACCCGAGCTTTGTTCCATATTTATTACACCCCATTAATAAATAAAAAATATAAATAATTAAAAATAAAAGAAGTAATTTACGTTTTGGGCGGACCTACTTGTTGTTTGTCCCCAGGGTGACATAACTCACATGTTATGCACCACTTTGACCAAGTGTGACATACAATGCTGAAGGTATAGGAAGCAACAGCACAGGGGTGTAATAATCAATCATTTAATCTTCTTGTACATACACCCCTTCACCCGTTATCACTACACTGCAATGAATCGACAGATTCCATCTTAAAAGAGTCTTGTCTATGTCCTGCCCATTTAATAGGGGATTTCCATAGCCGTCACCTTGAATCTAGATTCACATGGAATTATGGGACTAATGGTACAGTGTAAAATCTATAGAAAACATGCCATATTCAGCATGGAATATTTATCAATGTTCTAATGTCAATATTCATGTGTTATACATATTTCCATGACACATTTCCCCATCTTTCCAATCATGCATTTAGTTTTCATAGACAATTCATACAAGCTGTGATATTGGTGAAAACATTCTAGCAATTTTCCATAAAAATGTTGCCAAATAGTATATGTCAAACTTCATCAGAATCCATCCCAGCATGCACTGCAGTAAACATGCACAGTGAGACATGCAACTCTCCTATTGAGATTGGGGAATATCAGATGAGATCCAAATCAATGATTGACTCTTATATCTATGATTCATCTATTTACAAATTACCGTAAAACTGCAAATAAAAATGAGTCACAAGTCGCAAAATTGGTGTTTTTCAAATTCATTCATTAACAAGATGTCTGTGTGGGAATGTGTTCGTTTTAGGTGCTTAGCGCTATTCATAGCATGGATACACATCTGACTTGTGACTTATGTTCCTGTAACACATCATAAGTAAGAATACAAAGCGGTATGAGGTGATCAGTCTTGTGTACATAAGCCTCCAGGGCCCACAACAGCTCTGGTCAGATTTATCGGTTCATCTGCTGAACACTTTAAAGTATAAAACCATCGTTGAAGTCGTCTCAAGATGTACAATTTGCCTTCAACAATACTCAAAACCAATCCATATTTGTGATGTATTACAGAAAAATGTGCCACAAGTCGCAAAATTGATATCTTGATATCTTTCAAAGTGATTTATTTACAAAAACACTTTATCCGACTGTTTAGAGTTGTGAAAAACTATGAATGCATGTATACAAGTTTCAATATTGTATATTCAACATGTTTATATGGGAGGTTATATTAGGGAGTATATTTAACTACTTTACTAGGGATTGAACATTATATGCATGTTCCTAAAATTAATGTGTCCAGGCATAACACAAATATTGAAGTACTTATTAGATGTCCTTACTGTTTACTATCATTAGAATCGGCTTGATCACATCTTTTCAAATATAAAGGTATCTCAAAATCCAAAATTCATTTTTCTGTAACACATCATATTTTAATAAGTGGAAAACAAGGTTTAAAGTAGAGTTCAACATATTATTACACACATGAGCAGTTAGAAAGGCCCAGTTCGGGGGTGCAGTTGGTTGATCCGAACTGTTCACTGATCAGTTTGGGCTTTCACGGTTACATGTGACAAAATGGCGCAATCTGGTTGGTGCAGCATAGTCCTGACCCACAAACATGTACAAATGACGTTGTCTCAAGCCGCGTAACTTAGGCCTACAAATTGTGTTTGAATCAAGCCTCCTTAAGCTAAACTTTAGGCTAAACAAGTTAAATCAACTTTTTAACATTCAAATACAGTATGTAATAAATAGCAAATGAGACTCTGTTCGGGTTCAAACTGATCTTGACACGATCAGAAAACAGGGCTCACCACTTTTTAGACCCAGTTTGGTCAGATTCTGAGGTGTATTTTTGTCACAATAGACCACGGCAATCACTTCTGGCAACTTCCGGTAAGGAATGGGGGTTATAGACGTCAAAAGAACTGGTAAATAAAAGTCAGTAAGTGGTAAATAACAGTCAAATCTGACCAAACCGGGTCTAAGAGCACTAATACCAATTCTTGGGGCTAACACCCCTCGAATTGTCCATCAGGCAACAGACCACTCAGACCATCCAAAACCTTGGGGATTAATGCTATAGGAGTTTGACTCGTTTTCTGATGTGTCTTGATCAGTTTGAACCCTCCATCATGCCATTTGCTATAAAAAGAACAGGTTGTTTGAATCCACAAAAAAAACCCAAATATTCTCAGTTATCATTTTTAAGCCAAATTTAGCAGAATAACTAAATATTTACCGCTGCTGATTTTACAGTTTCTGACAATCTCACCCATCTATACCAAGATATTTTATGTTCTTATTTACTGCTTTCCCTCGGTTCATTCACTCCTGGCAAACTGTAGTGTCTATAGCCACTAATACACAAGTTTCACTAAAAAGCTGATGTTCAATCAACTGCGTTAATAACAATTAACAATAATGTCGTTAATAACAATTACGATAAGACTGGCACAGAAGCAGCTCTTATCGTTAGAGTTATTTCAAGGTGACTCCAGATAATGGTCGTTACGGGAGAATTACTGACTCTATTAAAGTTGATCTCTCAGCTAACGTTGGTAAAAAATAGTTTCTTCATTTACTTCCATTATTTGATGAGATCAATCCGATTCCAATGATAGTAAACATCAAGGCATCTAATAAGTATATATATTTATATATTTCAAGCTAGATTTACTTTTTAAAAAAAAAGAAGTTTGCACTATTTCTGGTTGGACAATTACTAGTACTTAACGTAGCTAAATATACTCCATATGATGACCTTAGAAATTTAATTCACAGTCTTGAAATTTGAGACATGTATTCATAACTACTAACATCACTTAACCCCCCAAGAATGAGAGATTTCAAACAAGGAGTGAATAAATGTGAATGAATCACTTTAAACAAATATCATCTTTGTGACTTGTGACTCGTTTTCCTGCTACACATCACATATGGGTCAGAATTTCAGAAAATGCACAATCTACAGTTCTACACATCTCTCAAATTTTGCTAAATTAGAGTAAAAAATGAGAAACACCATGTATATCTGAGTGCATTCTGCATTGTATTCATTCATTAAATCTGTCTGGTTTTGTTGAACTGTATTTTGAACCTGATTTTTGTCTGAAATTTTGGTTATTTGAGGGGATTGGTGAAGGCCAATTGTACGTTTTCTGGCCACTTAACCCATATAAATCTGCCACTAGTTTAACAGGGAGACCTCCCCCAGTATACTCCCCCATATGGGTCAGAGTTTCAGAAAATGTACAATTCAACTTCACCAATTTTCTCAAATAACCCAAATTTCAGACTAAAATACAGTTCAAAATACAGTCCAACCTAACCAAACAGATTGCTAGAATCAATGCAATACTGAATATTCTCGAATTTACCTAGTATTGTCTAAATTGCAGCCTTATTTACAGAATTTACTCAATGTGTACAGCTGCCAATTGTACATTTTCTGAAAATCTTACCCATATATGTGTGTATGAGTGTAGAAGGTGTTGCCTGCTAAGTGTACAAGTCCCACTGGGTAGAGCTACATATAGCTATTGTACATAGAGTGTGGCAGCTCTAATAGACATGTGTCCAATTCACTCCAAACACTTATACTAAATGTCAGTATATGCGCTGTATGTATGAGTCCGAGCAGCAACAGAATGTAGCCAGTCTGAACTTAAACAAAATTAATTGTTTGTGTATTTTTTTTAATCAAATCGTCCCATTCTAGGAAAAGTATTCTCAGCGCAATTAGTGGGTCAGATTTTCAGAAAATGCACAATCTACAGTTCTACACATCTCTCAAATTCTGCTAAATTAGAGTGAAAAATAATAAATACTGAGTATATCTGAGTGTATTCTGTATTGTATTCATTCAATGAATTTGTCTGTTTATAATGAACTGTATTTTCAACCTGATTTTTGTCTTAAATTTGGGTTGTTTGAGGGGATTGGTGTAGGTGAATGGTACATTTTCAAATCAGTCAGATATGAATCAAGAGAATCATTATCATTATTATTAAATTTGTATTCAGTAAACATATATGGGTCAGATATTCAGAAAATGTACAATTCAACTTCGTCAATCTTCTCAAATAACCCAAATTTCAGACGAAAATAAAGTTCAAAATACAGTTCAACTTAACCAAACACATTGCTAGAATCAATGCAATGCCAAATATACTCGAATTTACCTAGTATTGACCAAATTGCAGCCTAATTTAGCAGAATTTACTAAATGTGTACAGCTGCCAATTGTACATTTTCTGAAAATCTGACACATTTACATTTCTGGTTATGCAATACTAAATAGGAATATGCCTTCTACGAGTAGGTCTTCCAGGTATCCCTTTAAATTACAATATACTATGGACAATTATAGTAAGTACAGTGATAATGCAGGTACATAATCAATAATCAATGAGTTAACAATCGTGGCTGTCTATAATTACTTACTCAACATCCTATATTTAGCTTTGATGGTTATGGCAGTGTCCTTTTACTCTCCAGGGTGAAATCTATGTAAGTTGGAATTGTAGAATTGTGGAATTGTGGAATTGTGGAATTGTCATGTTTTCTAGCAGTTCAAGATATTCATTCACTTCTCTAGTTTCAAGAGCTAATTTGGTTTTGATTTCAATCCCAGTTTATACACATAATACATAGGTGTAATCTATCTACGGTGAGGTCTGTCGAATCTCGGTTGCGGCAGGAGACCGAGGGACGGAGCACAGCATAGTCCCAAGGTCTCCTGCTGCAACCGAGATGGCATAAGCCTTCGACAGACCTCACCCTAGATAGATTACATATTTATTTCACCCCTTATAGCAGTTTTAGATGTGATTATTCCATTGAACTTTTCATTTTAAGTCCCTAGCTTTATCAAATCCAGAGAAAATCGATAAAACGATCGAGTGGGCGATAATATAAGTTACGCGAAATCAAAACAGTTGGGTACATATGCAGCTTGGCACTGATTAGGTTTCTTGTTCATGGCTGGTCTACATCGATATACTTTAGCATAATAGAATTTTTTAATGTGATTACACGGTAGAACTTTTCATTTTGAAACTTTATATGTATTATTTCAAGAGAAAATATGATGAACGATCGACGAATCGTCAGAAATGGCGGCGCATGAATACACAATTTGACTTCCGGTGAACAGGCTTAGCTGCCGGACCTATTTGTTTTTATCAGCCAAGGGTGTGGTAATTTTCATGTTATCACCCGCCTTGATGAACTGGGTGATACAATGCTGAAGGTATGGGCAACTCCTCACAGGGGTGAAATAAAACAATGTCTTTGTTACCTCTTTGTTAGGATTAATACTACATGGTGAGGCTCGGCTCTTACAGAGGAATACATTTGGATGTGTTTTAGGAAAATGAGTCATAAGTCGCAAAAATGATATTTTTTAAACTGTTTTTTTCACAAGATCACATTATTGGAATGTTCTAATTTTTTAAGGGTGGATAACTCATGATTATATCAATCTATCTTTCAAATTTCAGGACAATCTATGTAATATATCCTTTCATTTTAAAGGTCCTCATATGGTCTACATTTAGTTACTTTACTGTTTAATGACCCCCAAAATATTGGAAACTTTTTTTTCAAAAACGAAAATATAGTTTTGTTCAGTAATATAGTAGAACAATTTAAAGTTAGGTCTTATCCAGTGATATTACTATCTACTGGTGAAATATACTCTTACCATCTCATCTTTCAGACTAAAATAATAATAATAACAGCAATATTATCGCTATATCGATCGTAGTTTCTTAGGCATTACTCGCCCGGCGATTCTAAACTCATCTAAACATCATCGTCAATTCACACCGGAACATTCAACTGTTTGGACTCTCCCAAATATGGGTTATTATCTAGATGGTACCTATGTTTTAGGTAGGACCTGAATG
Organism: Sthenelais limicola; assembly: GCA_942159475.1. NCBI lineage: Eukaryota > Metazoa > Annelida > Polychaeta > Phyllodocida > Sigalionidae > Sthenelais > Sthenelais limicola. The sequence goes on from OW804098.1 coordinate 113,246,319, forward strand.
GTTTTGGTCAATTGGAGATCATCTGTGATGTGTTTCAAGAAAATGAGTCATAAGTCGCAAAATTGATATTTTTCAAAGTGATATATTCCCAAAATCTCTTTGTAGGAATGTTCTCATTTTTGGTGTGACTAACGCTGGATCAAGTATGACTACATGTACCAAAATGCAAGACAGTGTATCAAATATTGTCATGCATTTATAGGGTCATCCCATAGAGTATATTTAGCTACTTTAATTGTAATTGTTCACCCAAAAATATTGAAACTTTTTTTTCAGAAATAAAAATATCAAACTTGAAATATAGAAATACTTATTAGATGCCCTTAATGTTTATATTCATTGGAATCCCCTTGGTCTCATCTTTTCAAATACGACTTATGACTCATTTTCCTGAAACACATCACATTTGGTAGCTGGTTCCTTTGGTAGCTTTTCCCTTTGGTAGCTTTTCTTGAACAGTACTTTTCCCTGATGAAGGGCTACTAAAGCTACGAAACGTTGGAAATAAAAGTCACCATCTACAAACATACTTTTGTCAATGTTGCATCTCAGATCTTATAGTGATAGTTTTCCCACCTAATAATCTTTCTTAAAATAACGTTAATTCAAATATTGATAATTATAAATAGACACAGTTGGTGTTTTCCAGGTTTAGATTATCCTAAAGAGTTTACTACTTTACTAGTGATTGGCCATAAAATATATCGCAAACTTTTATTTCATGTATAACAAAATATAAGGTACTTATCAAATGTCCTAATGTTTACCACCATTGGAATCGGCTTGATCTCATCTTTTCAAATAATTATGACGATATCTCAAAATAAGTCATTTTCTTGTGACTCATTTTCTTGAAGCGCATCATATATATGCATTCATATGTGTGACCATAATGTATCACGCGATTAATGAATACATTGTAATAATAGAACCATTGGCAGGTATTAAAAATGTAATTCCTCCACATTGCCGCAGTTATATATCTGTATAGCGGGAGGACCGACATTAGTGGACGGATATCAGGGAGTTTTTCTCTCTGTCTCCCCTGAGACCAACGTCAACATTTACATACATATGATTCTGGTATTGGCAGACTTTCTTGCTGATTCAGCAGATATTGACAAACGTCGTGAAGCCGTGGGAGAGAGGAATGTGAAGGGGATGAAGGAGGAGGAGGGGAGGAGGAGGGGGAGGGGGAGGGGAAGGAGGGGGAGGTAGGGGAGGGAGGGGGAGGAAGAGGAGGGAGAGGGAAGATAAAGGGGGACGTTGATAAAGAGAAGAATGTGAAGGAGAAGGAAGGGGGAGGAAGAGTTGGCGGAGGAGGAGGGGGACAAAGAGGAGAGGGGAGGAGGGGAAGGAGGAGGAGTGGGAGGAGGAGGCGGAGGAGGAGGGGGACAAAGAGGGGAGGGGAGGAGGGGAAGGAGAGGGGAGGAAGAGGAGGGGAAGGGGAGGAGGGGGAGAAGAGGGGAGGAGGGGGAGAAGAGGGGAGGAAGAGGAGGGGACGGAGGAGGAGTGGGAGGAGGAGTGGGAGGAGGAGGGGGACAAAGAGGGGAGGAGGGGAAGGAGAGGGGAGGAAGAGGAGGGGAAGGAGGAGGAGTGGAAGGAGGAGTGACAGGAGGAGGGGGAGGAGGAGGGGGAGGAGGGGGACAAGGAAAAGGACATTCTGGGGAAATAGGAGGTAGAAAGACGGGAGTAACAGAGAGGGGGAGTTGGGGAGCACGAAGGAAAGACGAGGGCAGAGAATCAGAGAGAGACTGCAAAAGTAAAGGAGAATCATGGAGGGAGAGGGGAAGGAGGAGATAGAGATGTGAACGAGAGAGAGGAGAGCGAGAAAGAGGTGAGAGAGATGAGAGGGCCGGAGAGAGAGAGAGATTAATAGATGGAACCTAGCAAGGGGGAAGTCTGTACACTTGTTATTGACCGAGGGAGCGCGGGAAGATAGAGGCCATTAGCCCAAGATCTTCTGCACTCCCGAGGTCACTAACAAGTGTACAAACTTCACCTGAGCTTTGTTCCATATTTATTACACCCCATTAATGAATAAAAAATATAATTAATTAAAAATAAAAGAAGTAATTTAAGTTTTTGGTGGACCTACTTGTTGTATGTCCCCAGGGTGACATAACTCACATGTTATGCACCACTTTGACCAAGTGTGACATACAATGCTGAAGGTATAGGAAGCAACATCACAGGGGTGTAATAAGAGTGCCGGAGAGGGGAGAGAGAGGGGAGAGAGATCAGCGAGATGGGAGGGAGAGAGAGGAGAGAGAGAAAGGAGAGCGAGAGAAGATTGCAAAACATTGCAAAATTTAATAACCAACCTTTATAGTAACCGACCAAAATAGAACAATAGCCAAGGGATGCTTCCCAGACTTTATAATTAAGTTATAATTAATTATGCTACTGACTCACACACACTGTAGTTAATGAACATACTGAAGGCCTATTATATGCACATCCTCCTATGTGTACGACAGCTTTAGGTATAAATAAACATTTGTTTAAGTTGAATTGATATACTATCCCGTATCCTATACTGGTGTTTGAACGCGTTGCATTGATAGTAACATGGGATACGTATGCTAGTATACAACATGTATAAAACATGTTATGTTTAGCATAGAATATTTAACAATGATCTCATGTAAATAGGTTTTTTATAGATCATTTATGATATTGGTAAACAATATCTTTGCATTTCCAGCATGCTCTGTAATAGACATGCGAAGAGTGAAACATGCAATTCCCCTATAATAAGCTAATAATTGATAATAGGGACATTTAGCAACCACAACGCTAACGCTAACGCTACATCAAGGCTAGTTTCTCATGATAGGGTGGGCTGTATGTAATGGCAGAATTCTATCAGTTTTAGTGGTGGAGAGGTGTTTTCAGAGGGCAAAAAAACACAGAATTTCATGAATGTGAGTAGTGTTTTACACCTGTATACAAAGAAAAACACCTCCCGCTCATTTGTACATAAAAATGAAATGATAATTGTCCATTATTTTAGCGTGAAATAGACATACGTTGGGAACGTATTGACACACCTCTTAGCATAATTGACGTCCGTATCTCAGGTAGCAAGCTAAGAATAGCACACCTAGTGACGTAGTCCTCACAAAAGATACGTTTACGTTAGCGTTAAGCCCCGAATACACAGTCACGATTTGGGAATCAGACACTATTTCAGGATCTACGATTAATCGTGGGTGCTTATTTGCCTGAAATCGTGCCTATTTTTAGACCTACACATGCACGATATGGTGAAAAAAGTGAAATCGTTGGTAAAAAGTGAAATCGTGGGTGGGTTGGCAGTCAAGATTTGATCTGCGATTCTGAAATATAGAGGTGAGAAAATTGTTTTAAAAAACGACCCTTGAAGCCAACAAGAAATTATTAAACTGTAAAAATAAAATAAAATATAACATTACTCATTTTTCTGTGACACTTCACCTATTTTTTGGTGTGTTTTTTTCTGTTTTTAATTGTCGAATAAAATAAAATAAAATATGAGAAGAATGAGACCTAATGTCGACATGTCTAGAGGGGAAACTCTGCATTATAAAAGTGAAAGAATTATGTTGATACTCCAAAAATTAGGGAAGTTATAGCAGTTGAAAGTAAAATTATTAATAATTAAATTCTTTTATATTGCCAGATCGCAGATGGACCAACGATTTTCGAATAAATCCGAAAATCATAAAAGCACCTACGATTTGTCGTAGACCTCATTATAGAAGTCTATGATAAATCGCAGCACCATCTACACATGGACGATTAATCGTAGAAGCAGCGGCGATTTGATTTGAAATCGCAGAAGACCCTTTTTTTCCCCTACGATGAATCATACATCCAAATCGGCGCTGAATTGGCGCTAAATCGGCCCTGAAATCGTGCATGTGTAGGAGTTTTGGCACAATTTGGGACCTACGATCTGATGTGCGATCTCAAATGGACAATTTGAAATCGTACGACGGATCGTGGATGCCAAATCGGCCCTCAAATCGTGACTGTGTATTCGGGGCTTTAGCGTTAGCGTTAGCGTAGGGGTTGCTAAATGTCCCTATTATCTTCTAACGCGGTGGAGTGTTTGGCCATATTGATTGATTGAACTCTTTTTCATCTTTTTTTTAGGATCTGTATACAGCCAACTTTTAATTAGTTTCGTTGAGTTGTGAAGACAAATTGTACTTTTTTGTAGTTTTCACCTATTGTACCCCAAATTTCCAAACCGTCTTTTCATTTGGTTTTACAAAATAGAGAGGGAATACACATTACTCTACCACCACTGAAAGTAGAACACTAAGCTATCATATACAAATGCATACCTTTCAACTGTTTCATCTTTTTAAATAACAATTGCATTTGGGTCAGATCATCAGAAAATGCACAATCGCCAGCTCTACACATTTAGCAAATTCTGCTAAATTAGCGTGAAAAATGCTAAATACTAAATACTCGGTGCATCTGAGTATATTTGGTATTGCCTTGATTACAGGATTTGTTTAGTTATGTTGAACTGTATTTAGAACTTCATTTTTGCCTTAAATTTGCGTTATTTGAGTGGATTTTCTGGCGATCTGACCCACTCATATACGGGTCAGATGTTTTAAAAATGTATAATTGGCAGCTGTACACATTTATCGAAGTATGCTAGAATAGGCTGCAATGTGGTCAATATTATGTAAATTCAAGTAAATATAGCATTGCATTGATTCTAGCAATCTGTTTGGTTTGGTTGATTTGTATTTTGAACTTTTATTTTCGTCTAAAATGTGGGTTATTTGAGAAGTTTGGCGAATGTGAAGTGTACATTTTCTGAAATTCTGACCCATACAACTTTGAACCGACCCCCATGTATCTATATAAATACATGTATCCATGCCATTCATTCATTCCCATACACCCACCTTGTTATGGGTCAGATTTTCAGAAAATGTACAATTCATCTTCACCAATCCTTTCAAATAACCCACATTTAAGACAGAAATTAGCTTTAAAATGCAGTTTAACATAGCAGAACTGATACTTTAAATCAATGCGATAACAAATATACTCAGATATTCCCGGTACTCATCATTGTTCAGCTTAATGTAGCAGAGTTTCCTACATGTGTAGAGCTGCCAATTGTACATTTTCTGAAAATCTGACACCCATATGGGCCCACAGATTACAACAATACCACTTTGGCACACGTCTCCACGCGCATGCGCACGCCACGGGAAGTGGGTGCGTTCGAAAACTCTCACACCTTTCATTCACCGGCCAAAAATGCACCACCCATACACGGTATACAGGTGTATTGTTTGTTTCAAATAACAACAAACAGAAATATGTCAGTTTCAATGTGGATTACGTAATCCGGAATGCGCTATCCCATCCGGGTGGGGTGTGGATTTCATTCCATAATGAAGCTTCAGAGTTAGTGTTGATTTCAGGCGAGGATATTGATGAAGTGTGCATCGTTTTGAAGGATATTTAAGACAAGGTGGATATAATCATACAGTGCTACCTATGTACATGGAGTAGAGCCAAGTGGTATATCTACCGTATATAGGACTGGAGAGACAGAGAGAGAGAGTACTTCTATCTCATTCTGTGGATACCTGGAATAATTTACCTACACCAAGGCGTTGGATATATATTATAGTTTATATATATCTCCGTGGGATTAGATCAGTATGTATATTTCAGCTTGTAATGTTGGACTGTGTGATTCATATCATTCTATATTTAGATAGCCATGTTTTGTTCCTTTTATTCATTTATATTTGCCACGATTTTAAACAAATTATGTATTTGCAAAAATAGCATAACTATATAATTGGTTCTTTCCGTGCGTTCCATTTCGCAGATTAAATTAGAAAATGGTCTGGAGCATTTAAGATAAAGTGGCGAAGATATAATCTAATTTTAGATCCAATTGAGCATATTATATTAGCTTCAGACTGATACACATATTTGCATAGGAGTCTCTTTTGGCAAGATATGGGTCAGGTTTACAGAAAATGTACAATTCGCCTTGACCGATCCTCTCAAATAATCCACATTTAAGACAAAAGTCAGGTCCGAAATACAGTTCAACATAACCAAACAGATTGTTTGAATTAAGGCAATACTAAATATACTCAGAAATACCTAGTGTTGACGATTTTTTAGTGTAATTTAGCAGAATTTACTAAATGTGTACAGCTGCCAATTGTACATTTTCTGAAAATCTGACCCATATGTACATTTAGATCAAACTATTACATTATTCAACCAAGGGTTAAACCCTGACCAGGCTTCATGTGTCATTTCGGTCAATTCCTTCCCCTATTTATAACAATGTAATCATGTAGGCAGCAAATAATGGACAAAAATATACTCTAGACTCACTTAAAGCCCTCAACATGTATGCATGTATACTATAATTATGGGGGTTTATTTGAAATATATATTTACCATTGATTTAATTATAAATGATACAGAAGTGGTATTTCTTTATATGAGTCGTATTGTCTGATATACCACTCCCTCTACTCTACCTCCAATATTGGGCACACCTCAAGTTACCGCATTTGGGTCAGGTTATTAGAAAATGCACAATCTACATTTCTCAAATTCTGCTGAATTAGAGTGAAAAATGATAAATACTGAGTATATCTGAGTGTATTCTGTATTGTATGCATTCAATACATCTGTCTGGTTATGTTAAACTGTATTTTGAACCTGATATTTGTCTGAAATGCGGGTTATTTGAGAGGATTAGTGAAGGTGAATTGTACATTTTCTAAGGCCATTATGCTGGCGGGGGAGGGTTATAGAGTGTGGACTTCTAGCATTTGTCACAGTTTGCATGTATGCAATGCTGGATAACACGACTCTTCCTATTATTATTCCAAGCTGCCGTATTTTGAAATAAAATGGTAATGTTTCTGATTCTCTGGAGAAATTCCTTGAAATGCTTGCATCGTTTAAATATAATGGGTCGGATCTTTAGAAATTGTGCATTCTGCAGCTCTATACATTCTTAAATTCTGCTTAATTAAGCCACACAATTATAAATACTGGATTATCTAGTAACATTTGGTATCGAGGTGATTCAGAAAATCAGTTTGCTTATGGGTCAGATTTTCAGAAAATGTACAATTCACCTTCACAAATCCTCTCAAATAACCCATATTTAAGACAAAAATGAGCTTCAAAATGCAGTTCAACATAACAGAACTGATACTTTGAATTAATGCGATACTAAATATACTCAGATATACCTGGTATTCTTCATTTTACAGCCAAATTTAGCAGAATTTCCTAAATGTGTAGAGCTGCCAATTGTACATTTTCTGAAAATCTGGACCTTATACTGAACACAAATCTGAACCTCATTTAAAGCCCTGCACACACACAGCCGATTTGGCCGCCGATTTTGGCCTCCCGATAAATCCTATGATTTCATTTCAAGTCCTAGTTAATGTTTTTGTAATAACATCAACCAGGGTTGGAAATGAAATCCTAGGATTCATCGGAAAACCAAAATCGGGGGGCAATCGGGGGCCAAATCGGCTGTGTGTGTGCAGGGCTTAGTCTTATTTGAGCGTATTGGTGAATGGGAATTTGCTGACAATGTCACCCTTATGATATAGCGTCAATTTAATGTTATGTAATATGCGGGTCAGAGGGTAGTGACCGGAATCAGACACATTTAAAGAGTCTAGAGGTCAGAAAATGTATAGCTCGCCCTCAATCCTCTCTAATATCTCATATTTAAGAACGAAATGGGGTTCAAAATACAGTTTAATATGATTAAACAGATTGTTTCATATCAAGACAATACCAATTATATACCGATATATCTAGTAAGTTATTAGTTATAATTGCCTGCATAATTTAATGTACTTTAATAGATCTGGTGTGTCACAGGATAATACGTCATACTTCGCAAAAATAAATCAAATTTGAGATATGTGCAAGGACAGAATCAAGCCAATACCAATAGTGTGAACCTTTAAAAAACCTAACAAATTACTTTCATTTATTATGCGCATTCCATTTGAGAGGTGCGATAAGTGGGGCGCAATGAAAACATTTTTATTGTATGTGTACGATTAAAAATTCGAATTGGGTTTTCTTTTAGCTTTGAGATATTTATGTTGATTCAAAACCAAAAGGAAAGGTTTATATATCAATATTTGTCTATGCTAGGGGCATATAGTAAATAGTGAATGGAACTCGGTTTATTGGACTCGATTGGTATGCAATCTTGTCCAATAAATATTCAATTACTAGCATCTCGTTCCATTCTCTTTACTTATGTTTGATGCAAAAGTTACCGATATTTCTGTATAGACAATCCTTGGTAAAAAAGTTAAATATTCTTCCTTGGCATTACCTTTAAAATGCAGGAATCCTGAAATTTGGAGAGGAAGAATAATACTATAAACGGGTCAAGTTGTCAGAATATGTACATCTAACCTTCACCAATCCCCTCAAATAAGCCAAATTTAAGAAGAAAATCAGGTTCAAAATACAGTTCAACATAACCAGACAGATGTATTGAATGAATACAGTACAGAATATATTCAGATATACTCAGTATTTATCATTTTTCGCTCTAATTTAGCAGAATTTGATAGATGTGTAGAACTGTAGACTTTGCATTTTCTGAATGTCTGACCCAAACAGCCTAAGTCAACCCAAAGATACAAATATTACTACACATATCCTATGGAAAATCATACGACAAATAACAGCGACTTTACACATTATTTTTTAACATTTTTGTTGCCGTTTCACGGCACCTTCAGGCTATCGTTTATTTAAGAAGGAAGACTTTATGAAACAGTGGGTCAAGATTACATCGCAGTTACAGAAAATGTAACACACAACATAATATTTGTTGAGCTGGAGATTGTACATATTCTGCCGACCCGACCCATTAAAACCGTTAAACTTTTCCTTGTGGGTTAGATTTTCAGAAAATGTACAATTGGCAGCTCGACACCTTTATGAACTTTTGCTAAATTAGGCTGAACAATTACGAATACCGGGAATATCTGAGTATATTTGGTATCGCATTGATTTAAAGTATCAGTTCTGTTATGTTAAACTCCATTTTGAAGCTCATTTCTGTCATAAATGTGGGTTATTTGATAGGATTGGTAAAGGTGAATTGTACATTTTCTGACGATCTGACCCTTTAGTATAGCGATGTAGGAATATGAACTCCAAGCCGACACAGAAGGCTCATCCACAGTTCATAAAGTGTGGACTTTTAATAATAGAAGAATGTAAATATTTACTCTAGATTAGTATTGAGGTAAATGGGCAATAAGCACAAGATATGAACTTACTCTTGTTCTTATCTTGGTCGCATTCTGAGATAAGGTGTCTCGGGTAAAGAGGTTATGGGGCCAACCAGTGATGATTCATGTCACAATATTAACAAGTATAATCAATCGATAGAATAAATGAAGGGAATTAACTGAATACCGCAGAATGTGCATTAACTATGTGAAACAAACGTATACGTATCAGATAAACCTAATATTACTATATGGGTCAGATTTTCAGAAAATGTACAATTCGCCTTGACCAATCCTCTCAAATAACCTCTATTTAGGACAAAAATGAGCTTCAAAATGCAGTTTTACATATCAGTACTGATACTTTAAATCAAGGCAATACCAAATATTAAAGTCAGATATACCCGGTATTCTTCATTTTTCAGCCTAATTTAGGAGAATTTCATAAATGTATAGAACTGCCAATTGTACATTATCTGAAAATCTGACCCATATCTGTCCTCATGAAAACATGTATAAATCGTTATTGTAAACGTATTTATTTTCGCGCAGATACATTTACGCGCACTAAGTACTTTGACACCTTTTTTGCGTGGATTTAAATTCACGCAGCAAGGAAGTCTCACACCTTGTTTATGCAATAATTATACCTTTCGCGCAGGATTTATTTTCACGCACAAAGGTGGGTGCGCGAAACTACAAAACTAAATACTGCGCGAACATTAATACGTTTACAGTATTACATATATTCACAGCCTGAATGAAATATAAGTAAACAACAGAGTGATGTGTCTCAGGAAAATAAGGATTTGTGGGTGAAATCGTCAGAAAATATATAATTTTCCCACAGAAATGTGATCCGTTTTTAGGAAAATGAGTCATAAGTCGCAAAAAAATAGATTGTGAGATACCATTAGATTTGAAAAGATGAGATCAAGGGGATTCCAATGATAGTAAACAGTCTAATAATCTTATAAGTATTTCTAGATTTTAAGTTTGATATTTTCGTTTAAAAAAAAATATCCAATATTTCTGGGGGTCAATGAACCGTAAAGTAACTAAATGTAGTCCATATAAGGACCTTTAAAACTAAAGGATATATTATATAGATTGTCCTGAAATGTGATACACCGATTGATATAAGTCTAAGTGATAACCTCTCAAAAAATCAGAACATTCCAATAATGTGATTTTGTGAAAAAAACACTTTGAAGAATATCAATTTTGCGACTTATGACTCATTTTCCTGGAACACATCACAAATCATCTCAAATAACCCAAGTTTGAGTGACAAAATAGGTTCAAAATATAGTTCAACATAACCAAACAAATTCTTTGAAACAAGGCTATATCAAATATGCACAAATATACCTAATATTGACCATTTCCCAGTGTAATTTGGCAAAATTTACTAAGTGTGTAGATCTCCCGATTGTATATTTTCGGACGATCTGACCCTTGTGTCGTCCAAGGAAAGGGGTTCTCGCCCCGACCACCGATGATTACTATCCCAACATTAATTGATCGATTGAAAACTTTTATTGCTAACAAGTAGCCATATAAGAGGGGGTGTTCTCCGGCAGATGGGAGGTTTTCCGGCCCCTTAATTTACAAAATTACATTCCATTAGTCACAAAATATAATTAATTGAAGGAGAGAATTGGACAGAAAATCAAGGGACGGATGGAGTTATTGACGTTGACGAAACACTCTAATTTTCATATTTGTGATGTGTTGCAAAACAATATTATTTAAAGGGATTTATTCGCAGGATCTCTTTGTTGGAATGTTGTGACTTTTAGGGTATCTAGTGTTCTAAGTCGTATGAATATATACCAAATTACAAGGCAGTGTATTAACTATATCCTTGCGTTTTTAAGGTAATACTATTGAGTAAGTCTCTGGGTGGAGAATTACTAGTAAAGTAGCTAAACTTACTCCCTTGATATGAGCTTAGACACACAAACATGGTAATATACCATCTAGACATTTTGGTATATGTATTTATACGATTTAAGAACCCTAAAAATGATTGTCACATACATATATGATTTCAAGGGGTGCTATTTAGGGGTGCTATTTGAAAAGTCAAATAGCACCTATGTGATATTTGAGCTGAATATCTACAAGATTGATGGAACGTAAGGTAAAATACTATTAAAATTGAGTTCTCTTGTTGATTTAGTATGTAATAAATACCTAATAGCACTCTGTTCCGTTTGTAATCGATCTTGACTTTGGGTCAAATCACACTTCAACGCTTTTGGGTGTCGTGCTATTTGACCCAACGTCGAGATCGATTACAAACCTCCATCGTGCCATTAGGTATAAGAGAATTCCTATTATATACTACGTCCTAGAAATCACTTAAAACCTGCCTTGTTCATGTATTGTGCTATATTCAATCCCTGATTCAATTATACACAAATCATGTTATTCTTATCTAAATACCCACATCGTACTTCCCAATATGATTTATTATATTTTTTTAAACCTTTCTTTAATTTATATTTGTCTTTGATTTCCCTATGTCCAGGTTAAACCGGCTATAGCCACGATTACAATTTTGGAAATTTCAAGTCCGACGCACATTAACATCATTCAGAATGGCCGAGGGTGAGTGATATAGGAGGGTTAAGAGTGGAAGGGTTTGACAGGTTAGGCATTAGAGGGTTAAGTAATAGACATAAGGAAATATACCACCACTTGTTTGTCTAAACATGATTGTTGATTTCAGATGCACTAGTAGATAAGAAATATAGATATGCCACTTATACGATCATATATTCAATATTAATGATATACCGTTATGCAATTGCATTATCTTATGTAATACCTTTGTTACGGGAACAATACTGCTCGTGACATAACTGTGTCTGTGTTGGGGTGGATTCGATTCAAATTTGTTATACAAATATTTAGCAACATTTTTTTTAAATTTTGGTCGCCGATACCGATATACAGTGTGTAAGAGCAATCCCAGACCTAATTATGAAAGGCCTGTTATCCATAATGTTTACATATTGCCCCCCCCCCCCCACTCTACATCATTGTAGTTCCCCCCCCCCCCCCCCCCACACACACACACACTTTTAGAGTCTGAACAAAAATGGTGCTCCCCCGCCCGCTTCAGGGTATGTGCAAAAACTGATGGCTCCTTGAAAGTCTGCACGATAAAAAGGTGCGCCCCCCTGAACATTTTCCTACCACACCCAGTAGTTAAAAATTGAATAAAAAAAAAAAAAAATAAAAAAAAAATGAGCAAACGTATCTCAATTACGTATCCGTATCAGTATTTTTGTGTGAATTAGGTCGCATTGTTATGTAAAAAAAATCATGAGATTACGTTTTTCCCGCCATGTTTTGCTGAAACACTTTCGCCCTTTGAATGTATGTTTGTATATCAGAGAAACAAATCTATACGTTTACCTTTACTTATAAGGGTAAAGTTTTCAGAACATGTATAATTGACCTTCACCAAGCCCCTCAAATAATCCAAATTTAAGACAAAAATCAGATTCGAAATACAGTCCAATATAACCAGACAGATTTATTGAATGAATACAATACAGAATACACTCAGATATACTCAGTATTTATCATTTTTCAGTCTACTTTAGCAGAATTTGAGAGATGTGCAGAACTGTAGATTGTGCATTTTCTAAAAGTCAGACCCTTATGTTAGGCTTGCTGAACCTCCCTATTGTCCCCCTCACTACCCCGTCCTGCAGCTGATCTGTCAGTGCTGTATTGTTTGTGTGTTTATCAGACATAGACCCGGGTGTAAAAGCCTTCTGTTTACCATAGTTTACACCCACCCATCGATTAGTCCCTCACTATACATAGATTTCACTGACGTCACGGCCCTGGCCATGTTTGGGGTCAAGATAGATGGCTATGTATGCTGCGATACTTGAAAATATCGTTTTCTGGCTGTTTTAACCTTTACCAGTTTTAATCTGACACAACAATACCTTCATGATAGGTTAGATAATCTGCCTTTAATGTAGAATTACCCAAGTATCTACTCTTGTGAGTTTTATCAACTTTGTTTTGATACCCCCGCCATAGACGGCCAGCGTAGCGATGCCCCTGAAAATGGCGGTCACTGTGATACCCCAGCCGACTGGGTGACGTCATGTGAAATCTATGTATACACGGTGTACGGGTCGGGTTCCATATAGATGGTACCTAGCAAGGGGGAAGTCTGTACACTTGTTATTGACTGAGGGAGCGCGGGAAGATAGAGGGCGTTAGCCCGAGATCTTCTGCGCTCCCGAGGTCACTAACAAGTGTACAGACTTCACCCGAGCTTTGTTCCATATTTATTACACCCCATTAATAAATAAAAAATATAAATAATTAAAAATAAAAGAAGTAATTTACGTTTTGGGCGGACCTACTTGTTGTATGCGCCAAGGGAGACATAACTCACATGTTATGCACCACTTTGACCAAGTGTGACATCACAGGGGTGTAATAAGGTGCCTTTCCCAGCTCTACACATTTGTTATCCGTTTTAGGAAAATGAGTCATAAATCGCAGAAAATGGATTTTGAGATATCACCATATTTGAAAAGAGGAGATCAAGCTGATTCCAATGATAGTAAACATGTAGGACATTTAAGAATTATTTCTATATTTTATGTTTGATATTTTTATTTTTGGAAAAAAAAGTTTGCAATGTTTCTGGGTGGGTAATTATCAGTAAAGTAAGTCAGACGGGGACCGGGGTGTAAAAGCCTTCTGTTGACCCCCCCTCCCCCCCGCCCCCCCCCCCCCCCCCCTCCATCGATTAGTGCTTTACAATACACAATATACGGGCCGGGTCACATAGACAAGTGCCACAATGCCTTGAGTCTATGTAAAACTGTCAACCCTCATCATAACCGATAGTAGCACTCTTTGAACAACATATGACTCTCATCTGTCACTTTATCAATGGGAATTAGGGCTTCCAATAATGTCCAACGATGAAGGCTCTACTTACGTCACAGTGAATGAACACAAATATCGTAGAGGTTCAGAAATCGATTCTGTTTGAAGAAAGTTTTCCTGTAAGCTCAAAATGCATATAATACACTCAATAAGTATAGAAAAAAACCCAGAATGAGATGAATTGAAATATAGCCCTTCTCTGAAACCGCACATGGCAAAACAGCACACTTGAACAAACCGACCCTTGTCAATGTTGAAAGTAAAATGATTATGACACCAAAATAACAAGAAAGAGTTTTTTTTCTGCATTATTCCGAATGCATTTCAGTAGACTTAGTATAGTCACCAAGAACATATGCCATATTACTATTTATCATATTATGCGCATTCCATATGAGAGATGCAATAAGTGGGGTGCTATAAAAATAGTGATATACGCATACTATACATTATGAACTACTTCATCACCAAGTCGGCTACTTTTTTCAGATTTTACTCATCAAGTTTTATGCCCATATAGATAGGCAACGTGCTTATGCGGACGAATCAAGTCCAATAAACTTTCGATTATTGCCGGCTTGTTCCATTCTCTTTATTTATGTGGGTCAGATTTTCAGAAAATGTACAATTGGCAGCTGTACACATTTAGTAAATAATGCTAAATTAGGCTGCAATTTGGTCAATACTAGGTAAATTCAAGTATATTCGGCATTGCATTGATTCTAGCAATCTGTTTGTTTAGGTTGAACTGTATTTTGAACTTTATTTTCGTCTGAAATTTGGGTTATTTGAGAAGATTGGCTAAGTTTAATTGCACATTTTCTGAAAATCTGACCCATATATATATTGCCAAGTTACCTTATTAGATGCATTACTGGCTTAGTACAAAGTCCATTAGCTCTATGTAAAATGTCAACCTTACCCCAACCCTTAGCTTCTCAACCAAACCCCTAGTCAACCCAAAACTAGCTCGTCAACCCCTTATAGCAAGGCATACACAGGAAGACCAGATCCAGATCTGATGTGTTTCAGGAAAATGAGTCATAAGTTGCAAAAAATAGATTTTGAGATATCATTATATTTGAAAAGATGAGATCAAGCCGATTCCAATGATAGTAAACAGTCTAATAATCTAATAAGAATTTCTAGATTTTAAGTTTGATATTTTCGTGGTTTTTTAATTTTTTTTTAAATATTTCTTGGGGTCAATAAACAGTAAAGTTACTAAGTGCAGTCCATATAAGGACCTTTGAAACGAATGGATATATTACATAGATTGTCCTGGAATTTGATATATAGATTTATGTAACCATGAGTTATCAACCCTTAAAAAGATAGAACATTCCAATAATGTGATCTTGTGAAAAAAGCACTTTACAAAAATATCAATTTTGCGACTTATGACTCATTTTCCTGAAACACATCACATGTGTACTACATATTTTTGTATTTACTAGTCATGGCAAATACAAGAATTGTATTATTATCATTAGACCTTCGTTAGCGATATTATGTTCTGACATTCATCAATGTTAGGTCACTGAGTGTGTTTGGGGTTCATGTATTTTGGCTCCAAACCATTATTGCACCTTCCATTGTTGTTCTAAATAGGTTAGTGTCGCTGCTGTCGCTGTGTACAGTAGATCAGATGTGTTTCAGGAAAATGAGTCACAAGTTGCAAAAAATGGATTTTGAGATATCATATTTGAAAAGGTGAGATCAAGCCGATTCTAATGATAGTAAACAGTATAGGACTTCTTATAAGTATTTCAATATTTTATCTCAAAATCCATTTTTTTCTATTTGAAACTTGCTACTTTTGCTATTCCTGACACATATCACATATATGGGTCAGATTTTCAGAAAATGTACAATTGGCAGATCAACACGTTTAGTCAATTGTGCCAAATTAGGCTGGAAAACTGGTCAATTCTAGGTATATCTGAGTATATTTTGGTATTGGGTTGATTCAAACAATCTGTTTAGTTGTGTTGAACTGTGTTTTGAACCTGATTTTTTTGTCTTAAATTGGGGTTATTCGATAGGATTGGTGAAGGCGAGTTGTATATTTTCTGAAGATATCACATATATATACCAGTACCAGGTCCACTCTGAGAGAGTGCCCTTGCAGGTATGTCTTGTATACATTGTCAGACTGGACTCAGGGAATGTCGTAAAAGCCCCTGATTGCCGTAAATCGGCGCATCTAGCACCCTGCTTCTCTACTTGTAAGCCCCGTAGCCCTAAGGATTTGAGACGCTGGGCTCTCTGAGGTAGATCTATGACGTCATCCCAGGCCGCCCATCTCTCTCACTATTGGTCATGAGATCTCTGTATGTCAGCCATTAGAGCAGTGATGGTGCTATATATGTGATGTGTTACAGGAAAATGAGTCATAAGTCGCCAAAAATAGATTTTGAGATACCATTATATTTGAAAAGAAGAGATCAAGCCGATTCTAATGATAGTAAACATATATAGTTGATATATTCTAATAATTTGATAAGTATTTCTAGATTTTAATTTTGATATTTTTGTTTTAAAAAAAAAGGTTTCCAATATTTCTGGGGGTCAATAAACAGTAAAATAACTAAATGTAGTCCATATGGGGACCTTTAAAACAAAAGGATGTATTACATAAATTGTCCTGAAATTTGATACATCGATTGATATAGCTATAAGTGATAAACTCCCCAAAAATCAGAACATTCCAATAATGTGATCTTGTGAAAAAAAAACACTTTGAAAAATATCAATTTTGCGACTTATGACTCATTTTCCTGAAACACATCACATATGCTCTACCTACCCCCGCCCCTCTCTCCCTCTATAGGGTATTTGCCACAGCGCATGTCTGACAATAACAGTGCATCCTGGGATGGATTCTGATGAAATCTGACATACACATGTTTGGCAACATTCTTATCGGAAATTGCAAGAATATTTTCACCAATATCATAGCTTTTATAATTGATATGTGAATGCCAAATGCATGATGGGAATGATGGGGGCTTTTGTTAAGGAAACATGTGTAACACATGGATATTGACATTAGAGCATTAATAGATATCTCATGCTGAACATGGCATGTTTTCTATAGATTTTAGACTGTACCATTAATCCCATAACTCCATGCGAATCAAGATTTAAAATGGCAGCTATGCAAATCCCCTATTGGTCTCTTAATCTCGTTCTGCCTTCCGTTCTGCCTTTCCTGTCCCTCTTTGGTTTTGATGATTAGTTTCCATAAGCATAACACTTGATAATGCGTTTCTCTGCATGCCTCTCTCTCTCCTACCCTCTCTCTTATCTCTCTCTCTCTCTTTCCCTCCACTCCCTCGCCTCTCGCTGTCTCTGCCTCTTTCTCTCCTACTCTCTCTCTTACTCTATCTCCTACTTTCTCTCCCCGTCTCTCCCCTCCTTTCTCACCTATTCTCTGTCTGCTACTCTCTCTCCCTCTTTCTCCCCTACTCTCTCTCTCCTGCTCTCTCTCCCAACCTCTCTCTTTACCGTCTGCCGTCTGCCTCTCTCTCCCTGCCTCCCTCTCTATCCCTATATATCTACCTCCTTTTATATATATTCGTAACAGCCTTGCCTCCAATCTCTTTGACATATCTATCATATTATAAAGAAACTCTTGGGATACGAATAATGAATTTGAACACTGGTATGGGTCCAATCTTCCAAATCTCAAAGTAGTTTCTGTTTTGAAAATATGTCTGGTTAAGACCTCAGAACACAGGTTTTTACGCAGAAAATCAATCACCAAGCTGCAGGTATAGAGAAAAATGAACCGATTTGTTTATCAACCAAACATTTCCTTGTTCCGTTCTGAGGAACCTTGCATGACCCGCTCCGTCTATCTCTCTCCTCTCCGTCTTTCCTTCGACTAAAGACTTTTCTGCAGTCCACCAGAAATAGAAAATTGCCTTCATCTTAATCATCCTGCAGCCTGTCTGAAAAAGAAGATGTTCACTTTTATCTGCGGACTTTTTTGGCCTGGGTGTAAGGTTAAGGAGGAGAGTGCAGTGTGTAGAGGCTGAAAGACAGAACTAATTTACTACAGTCTGTCCATATTAACTTGAGCTGGATGTCTGCTAAATCAGGCAGAAAGATTATGTATTATTTATTTATTTCTCTATCCTCTTTCCTCACCCCTTTGTCTCCTCTCTCCACTCTGCTCCCTCTCTCCCCTAACTCTCCTCACTCTTCTCTCTCCCCTTTTACCCTGGTCTACTCTTTCTCCTTCTTTCTTCCTCTCTCTCTCCCTTCCCTCCCACCTTTCTCTCTTTTCCCTCCATTAACCATCTCTATTTTCCTCCCTCTCTCTCCTCTCCCCCTCTCTCCTTTCTCACTTGTCTCTCCATTCCCCATCTCTCTTTTCCTCTTTCTCCTTCTCCTTTCCCTTTCTCTCCCTCTCTCTTCTTTCTCTCCTGTCCCCCCCCCCTTCTCCTCCTCGCTCCGCACTATTCTACTCTCTCTCTCCTCTATGTCTATCCTCCTTCCTTTCCCCAACTCCCCTCCCTCCCACTCTCTCCTCCCCCTTCCTTCCCTCTCCTCCCTTCCTTACCTCTCTTCCCCTTCCTTCCCTCCCTTCCCCCTTCCTTCCCTCCCTCCCTTTCCCCCTTTCTTCCCTCTCTTCTCTCCCTTCGTTCCCTCTCTCTCCTTCTCTCATTCCCCGTTCTTCTCTCTGTCCCCTCTCTCTCCTCTTTCTATTTCTGCCCCCCCCATGTAGATAGGTTAACGCATGGATAGACTCTATGTTTCCCCCAGTGGGGGGGGGGGGGAGGGGCAGGGAGGGGGGGGGCTCTATGTTTATTCCAGTGGGGAGGCAGGGAGGGGGAGCACACAATTACTTATTCATCAGTCTCCATCTCCTTGTCTTGTTCTTTTGGTTATTGTTCATCAAGTGAAAACTTCTTGGCGTGCTGCGCTGGGTTAACTGGTAGACAACGTGTGTTCAAAGTATGGGTGAGGTCGTCTGAACATGTACAATTCACCTTCAACAATGTATAGAAATGTTTATTTTAACTTTATTCCACTAATGACATTGAAATATGCTAATGACATTGAAGCATGCTTTATTTGCTGGACTTGCTATTGAACAAAAGGGTCGTTAAGATCTAACTACACCGGAGTTTCCCTGTTCATGTCAGGATTAGCATGGCTTCCATTGTTACAGATATGATAGAACACTAGTAATGTGCACAGTGAAGAAGATAGGTAATTGACAAAGCTCATGACACATGAAACAGTTATATGGGTCAGATTTTCAGAAAATGTACAATTCACTTTCACCAATCTTCTCAAATAAACTAAATTTCCGACGAAAATAAAGTTCAAAATACAATTCGACCTAACTGGACAGATTGCTAGAATCAATGCAATGCCAAATATACTCGAATTTACCTAGTATTGACCAAATTGCAGCCTAATTTAGCAGAATTTACTAAATGTGTACAGCTGCCAATTGTACATTTTCTGAAAATCTGACACATAAGAGAGATGCTAACTTGTAAGTGAGAATGTTAAAAGTAGGCCTACTGCTAAGATATCTTTGAATTTCTGGCAAGTATTTATATTGTTTACAAGAGACAGAGTATATGTTGAACTACAGCAATTGCGAAAAGGCAGTAATTATTGATGAATGGCATAGATAATAACGATCTAATATGATGAATAGCGTCAACTAATGTCAACCGAATGCTCTTAAAGATCGGGAGGAGGACAGGAGAGGGAAGAGAGAGGAGAGAGGGGGAGAAAGGAAAGATAGGAGAGAGGGGAGAGAGGAGAGAGGAGGGAGAGGAGAGAGAGGAGAAAGAGGAGAGATAGCAGAGAGAGGAGGGAGAGGAGAGAGAGGAGAAGGGAGAGAGGAGAGAGAGAGGAGAGAGAGGAGAGGGAGAGGAGAAAGGAGAGAAAGGAGAGAGTGAGCAGAGAGAGAGAGATGGAGAGAAGGAGACAGGGAAGAGAGGGAATTAATGTAGAGTGGATAGACCGAGGACGGAGAGGAGAGACACAGGGATTGTAAAATAATAAGAGCTCCAACAGCAGCCACACATGAAACAGTTATGAGAGAGATGCCAACTTGTAAGTGAGAATGTTAAGAGTACTGCTAGGATGTCCTTGATGTTCACAGATCTTACCAGTATCTATTTCTTTACAAAATCACAGAGTATATGTTGCACGTCAGTATTAGCTGTGGGTGTATTAAGCAGGAATCAGTGACTGAATGGCATTAGAACGATCTAAGGTGATGAATAGCGTCAATTATTGTCAAATATGTTCACCTAAAGACCGGGAGGAGAGAGAGGAGAGTGATGTGAGAGAGAGGAGAGAGAGGGGGAGAGAGGAGAGTGAGGAGAGAGAGGAGAGTTAGGAGAGAGAGAGAGAGAGGAGAGGAGAGGAGAGAGGGAGAGAGGAGAGTGAGGAGAGAGAGGGAGAGGGAGAGAGGGAGGGAGAGTTGAGAAAGAGGAGAGAAAGAGGAAGAGAGAGGAAAGAAAGGTAAGAGATGAGAAGGGGAGGAAGGGAGTGGAGAGACAGACAAGAGATGGAAAGAGTGACGAGAGTGAGAGGATAGAGAGGGAGAAAGAGAGATATTCCATTAGGAGGGGAAGAGAGAGAGAGAGAGAGAGCAGAGAGAGGGGGAGAGAGGGATGGAGAGAAGGAGACAGGAAAGAGAGGGATGGAGAGAAGGAGACAGGAAAGAGAGGGAATCTATGGAGAGTGCATAGACACAGGAGACAGAAGAGAGAGAGAGAGAGGAGAGAGAGAAGGATTGTGCAATAATAAAGGCTTCAACAGCAGCCAATCTCTACAGAGAGTTATAAGAACTGATAACAGTGATTGTCTTCATTTAGTTGTCTCTCCTCAGATGATGGACCAGTTTCTGTCACAGACACGTCTGTATTATGAAGCTAATATGTTTCCTACTCTTGGCTTTGTGAGATGTTTTTATCATTTGTTGAGAACATAACATATAAAAATATTACAGAGAGAATGGAACGAGGTGCTAGTAATTGAATATTTACAAAAATAATGAATATTGAATATATACAATAAATATTCAATTACTAGTGCCGAGTTCCATTCACTATTTATTATATGCCCCTAGAAACATATTGATATATAAACCTTGTTTGGGTTTCGAATCGTCATAACGTAACTAAAACCTTGAAGAAATCCCAATTCGAATTATTATTGTACACAAACAATAATAATACTTTTATTGCACCCCACTTATCGCACCTCTCAAATTTGTATCTAGGTTCATTTGAGAAGTTCTCCAGTTGATCGAGAGAGGTATGAAAGAAATAGATGGAACCTAGCAAGGGGGAAGTCTGTACACTTGTTATTGACAGAGGGAGCGCGGGAAGTTAGGGGGCGTTAACCCGAGATCTTATATATATATATAATACTTTTATTCAAATCAGATTCAAACAGTTACAGAGTAATAATCAGAATTGGTGTTGAACCATCTGCCCATTCGCAGGTGTTCCTGGCTGTCCATATGGTTACTACTCCTTCAAATAAAAGTTTTATAAACTTATGATGTCGGTCTTATTTTCTAACATAGTTCTTTAGTTTTCATCCGTAATATAACATTAGGTCATGGATTTTCCAGACCATATTTGAGGATATTGCTTATGGTATCATCAGTATTCATTTCGTATTTCCAGAAGTTTCATTTTACCACTATGGTATTTTCTAATCATTACAACCATAATTATATTTCTGACATCACAATATTTCAATACAACGTCTAATATCTTAATATTAATATCTGTCACTCCTTCGTTTTGGAGCTTTGGATATAGTTATCTTTTTACAGTATATTTTTAGATTACAACTTCATACAGTACATATGGACTTGTGTTATACAAATGAATTTTTTAGACTAAACATCAATCAATATTAAACTCAAAACATCAGTGGAAGATCTCTCTCAATCTTCTCCGCAACAAATTACATCAACAACAGTGTTCCCTTTTGATTGTACAATATTTGCACATCCCTATGGGTTCACTATTCCATGTTCCCTTCCCTCAATTTTTTAATTCCCTTATCGCTGTATCGATCTTTTTAACTACTGGTAAGTACATGCCCAGTGTGATTTACCCCCCAGTCCCTGTAATTTCCCTATACATTGGTGAACATTTATAACGAGTCATGTAACGATTCACATCATTCAGCATCTGTAGATTTAAGGTAAGGGTCATAGTCTAGGTGATATGTGTGCTTCAAGTATCCCCTAAACTCTTTTCTCGAGGGGATAGTTTGAATTTTATCATCCATCCTATTCCATAAATTTGGCATATTGTAAACATAAGATCTTTTGAACACAGGGGTGTAATAAGGCTCTTGACCTTGACCTTGACCAATCCTCCCTAATGACCAAGATTTACATGACAATGAGGTTCAAAATACAGTCCAACAGAAGCGAGCATATGTGATCCGTTTTAGGAAAATAAGTCATAAGCCGCAAAATATGGATTTTGAGATATCATCATAATTGAAAGGAGGAGATCAAGCTGATTCCAACGATAGTAAACACTAGGACACCAAATAAGTACTTATATATTTTAAGTTTGATATTTTTATTTTTGAAATAAAAAATGTTTGCAATGTTTCTGGATGGGTAATTACCAGAAAAGTTGCTCAATATACTCCATATGAAACCCTTCAAAACGCACGGATATATTTCTTACAATGGCCTAAAATTTGGTACATAGATTTATATGACTATAAGTGATATACCTCCTAAGAATCAGAACATTACAATAAGGGGATCTTGTGAAAAAAACACATTGAAAAATATCATTTTTGCGACTTGTGACTCATTTTCCCTGAACACATCACATATGTCAAAATAAGTCACAAGTCCAACAGAAGCGAGCATATATGAGAAAATGAGTCACAAGTCACAAAAGATCTATTTTGAGATACCATGTCCTTTTATTATAAGGAACCTCCTGTAATAAGACAGGAAAATCTCTAATTTCGGAGACAAATATAACTTGATGCATGATCTGTTTTTTATGCCTATGTATACTTTTATTCAAATTCTGTATGGTCGAAAAACTCAAAAAAACTCAAAAATATTAGTAGTTAATTGAATGATAACATGAAATTGTGTATATCTAGAATGAACTTGATCTGCCGGGAGTAAATAAACATGCGTATGTCCTCCTGCTATGTAATTACAATGAAGTTAAAACGTTAAAATAACTAAAATATATAAAGGAATAACTATGTAATTTTTGAACTGTGTATCATGAGATTATTGGGTTCGCCTGAAAATGTTTACGCAATAAAATTTATTTAAAAAAAAAAAAAAAAATCATATTTGAGAAGATGAGATCCAATATTATATCAAGTAGAGGTAGGCGATCGAAGCCAAGGTTGTTAATTCCCTTTCCCCTTTTTCCCTTTCTTAATCCCATCGGCTAATTGGGTCAGATTTTCAGAAAGTGTACAATTGACAGATCAACACATTGCGTAAATTCTGCTAAATTAGATCGAAAAATCGGCAGGTATATCTGAGTATATTTAGTATTACCTTTCATTCAAACAATCTGTTAGGTTATGTTGAACTGTATTTTGAACATGAATTGTGTCTCAAATGTGGGTTATTCGAGGGGATTGGTGAAGGCGAATTGTACATTTTCTGGCGATTTCACTTCATCATATCCAATGAGGGAAATAATCCCATAATTCATAGCGGCTGACATGGGTGCAAACACAAGTGCTCTATTGTTTGCCCAAAAGCAGAGATGTCAATAGCTCCATCCCAGTGTCACTGATCATACGGCTTGTCCTTATACATCGGCCTTTATGTGGGTCAGATTTTCAGAAGATGTACAATTGGCAGCTGTACACATTTAGTAAATTCTGCAAAATTAGACTGCAATTTGGTCAATACTAAGTAGATTCAGGTATAACCAATTTAGCCTTTACCCATTAATCAAAGAATTATACGAACACTTCTTTACTACAGCGTTACTTGCTTGGACGGTTGATATGAGATTATTTACAGTGGGAATATATGAGATGATTGACAGGTCAAACAGGTCAAACAGGTCAAACAGGTCAAACTGATACCCTATTGATTCATAGACTGGCCAATGTGCCCAAACTTGAAGACAGAAGAAGAGCACATATTTTGAACTTTGCCTTCAGAAGAAGCAAAAAGAACAGATTTTTAGATAATGAAAGAAGAATGACAAGACAGTGGGATGGACCAATTTTAATTTCACAAAGACCTAACACTGTAAACTTTGATTTACATTGTATACAAAGAAAGACAGCAAAGCTATGGAACAATCTAGACCCTGAAACCAGAAACATTGAATCATATATATATGATCGTTTTAAGGCCCTAACCAAGGCCGAAAGCTTGTTACCCTTATATATTTAATTTTACTCAATGTGCTCCTATTCCTCATCACTTCATCCATCACCTTAGCATTCTCTAGTCCTTAGATAGTTTCTTTCTTTCTTTATACTGCTACATGATAAAAGTCAAGGTCTATTAGGTAATGGCCAACTTACCAGACTTAGCTAGACTAAGACTGAGGCTATTTCCTACTGGTTCAGTATACTATCAACTTTAACTATTTGATTGTCGTAATGTCTGTACCACACTGTTATTTATGTATATTGACTGATAAACACTCCTAATAAAAAAAACACTTTAGCCTTTACCTATTAATCTAAGAACCCCCCATCTATGTGGGCCCCTTCATACATCCAAGTGCACCCCTATGTGGGCCCCTTTATGTGCACCACATGTTACGTCATTGGTATGTGTGTGTTTGTTTCTGATATAGCCACGCCCACATGGCTCTCCCCTCTATATGTGGGTGTGGCATACATTCACAAGTAGTAACACAGATATACGTGGGTCAGATTTTCAGAAAATGTACAATTCTCCTTCACCAATCCTCTCAAATAACCCACATTTGAGACAAAAATGAGCTTCAAAATGCAGTTTAACATAACAGAATTGATACTATAAATCAATGTGATACCAAATATACTCAGATATTTCCGGTGTTCATCATTTTTCAGCCTAATTTAGGAGAATTGCCTAAATGTGTAGAGCTGCAAATTGTACATTCTCTGAAAATCTGACCCATGTGTACAAAAATAATAGTAGGAATATCTAAGTATGTATACTTAGATATATCTAAGTATGTATACTTAGATATTCCTACTATTAGTTTTATATTTTTTATTTAATATTTTCATACAGCCCATCTTCTGTAGGCTAATAACGACAGCTGAGTTATCGACAAACAAGTACATTGTACAATGAAGTGCTAATAATCAATTATTGAGGACATTAACATTGAGATATGGGCTCACAGACGATAATCCAATACAGAATAACCATGGTCTTCCGCCCACCGCTGTGTCTATCTAGACCTAACTCTACTGAATGCAGTTTAATTAATTACCCAGTTTAATTACTCTGTTTAATTAATTACTCTGTTTAATTAATTACTCAGTTTAATTAATTACTCAGTTTAATTTTTCAGTTTAATTATTTTACTAAATATGTACGGGAGCCAAGTGTACATTTTCTGATGACCTCACCATTATATATTTAGTAACTCAGAGGAAATAATCCTCATATGTCACAGCGTCTTTTCTAACTGTAATGATCATTAAATATTATAATGGCCTCTAATAGATAAAAGTTTGTACCACAAAGAAACTGATTTACTGAATCAGCGCAAGACCAAATATGGGTCAGATATAGCTAGTATTTATCATGTTTGAACACATGATTTAGCAGTATTTTGGTCACATTTTCAGAAAATGTACAATTGACCTTCACCAATCTTCTCAATAACCCAAATTTCAGACAGAAATAAAGTTTAGAATACAGTTTAACGTAACCAGACAGATTGCTAGAATCAATACAATGCCGAATATAGTTGAATGTACCTAGTATTGGCCAAATTGCAGCCTAATTTAGCAGAATTTACTAAATGTTTACAGCTGCCAATTGTACATTTTCTGAGAATCTGACCCATTTAGTGATGGTGCATTTTCTGATGAGTTCACCCCTATATATTTCACTGCGAGATTTATTATGCGAACTAACAAGGTTATATTTGACAAACACTCCGGCTAAACAAATAAACACTGACTATAAATGCTGAATATGTATTATATGAGGTTATTGCCTACGCATGCATGGGTTGTGCGGGGTGTGCATTCTGTGTGTATTGTTAACCACGTTTGATATGGACCAATGTAGTAGTTATATGTATATATGGGTCAGGTGGTCAGAAAATGTACAATCGGCAGCTCTACACATTTAGAAATTCTTCCTAAATTAGGTTGAAAATGATAAATACTAGGTTATTTGGAGTATATTTGGTATTACCTTGATCTAAAATATCGGTTTAGTTGTGTTATGCTGTATTTTAAGCCTTATTTTTTACTTAAATTTGGGTTATTTGAGAGGATTGGTTAAGACGAATTGTACATTTTCTGGCGACTTCTCCCATAAACTGCATATATATTTGTACTGTATGGTGTCTCTTTGACCTTCTAACTGTGCTGTTCTATAAGGGTCAGATTTTCAGAAAATGCACAAGCTACAGTTCTACACATCTCTGTAATTCTGCTAGATAAGACTAAAAAATGATAAATACTGAGTATATCTGAATGTATTTTGTATTGTATTCATTCAATAAATCTGTCTGGTTATATTGAAATGTATTCTGAACCTGATTTTTGTCCTAAATTTATGTTTTTTGATAGGAATGGTGAAGGCCAATTGTACATTTTCTGGCGATTTCACATATGTAGTGTATTACTGTGTTCTCAGAGAGAGAGAACAGTATTGATAGAATGTTTGAACAGACAGACTGTGAGTGAATGGGGACAGGAGGAAAGAGCAAGAGAAGAAGGGGGATAAGGGTAGAGCAGAGGGAACGAAGGAATGAGGGGATAGAAGATAAATGAGAGAGGTGAGAAAACATGAGGGAGATATGGGGGCAGGAGAGAGGGGAGAGGGAGAAGAATAGAAAGGAGAGAGGAGGACTGGAGAGGGAGGGGAGGAGAGGAGAGGCAGGAGGAGAGAGGGGAAGAACAGAATGGGGACAGGGGTAGGAGATATGAGAGAGGAGAAAGAAGAGGAGGAAGATGGGAGGGTGGAGAGAGAGAGAGGATATAGGGAGGAGAGAAGAGGAAAACGAACAGAACGGGGACTGTGGCAGAAGAGATCAGAGAGTGGAGAGAGAGAGAGAGAAGAGAGAAGAGCGAGAGCAGAGAAAGCAGAGACAGGAAAGGAGAGAGGGAGAAGTGTAGAAAGGGGAGAGGAGGACTGGAGAGAAAGACAGAGGTTAGAGACGGGTAGGGGGCAGGTGAGTGTGTGAGCGAAGAGGGAGAGGAACGTATACGTATGGTCAGATTTTCAGAAAATGTACAATTGGCAGCTGTACACATTTAGTAAATTATGCAATATTAGGCTGCAATTTGGCCAATACTAGGTAAATTCGAGTATATTCGGCATTGCATTGATTCGAGCAATTTGTTTGGGTAGGTTGAACTATATTTTGAACTTTATTTTTGTCTGAAATTTGGGTCATTTGAGAGCATTGGTGAAGGCGAATTGTACATTTTCTGAGAATCTGACCCGTATACGAGATGGGAGAGAAATGACGGCTACGTACTGTATAATTATATTTAGAGGGGGTACAACTATAACACTCAAATAATGATCCATCATCGAATGCCACCCAGGAGAGGCATTTACATGTACCACCGTGCATTATATTCACAGTACATGCTGGGATAGATTCAGTGTAGGTTTGATATACAAATATTTTAAATATGATGACATCTCAAAATCCATTCTTTTGTGACTCATTCTCCTTTGACGTAAGATATTTGGGTCAAGTCTTCAGAAAATGTACAATTGGCTTTCACCAATCCCCTCAAATAATCTAAATCTAAGACAAAAATCAGGTTCAAAATACAATTCAACATAACTAGACAGATTTATTGAATAAATACAATAGGGAATATACTCAGATACACTCAGTATTTATCATTTTTCACTCTAATTTAGCCGAATTTGAGAGATATGCAGATTATGCATTTTCTGAAATCCTGACCCATATTTGAAATCAATGACATTTGGCCTAGTGCATCTTGGACAGACTATAGTCATCAAACAATGACCCATAATTGCACATAGTATAGTAGTATGACCCCATATAGACTACATGTGTATGTACACACACACTGGGTCGGTATATAGAGAGAGTTATAGAGAGAGGGACACCCCCTCTGGTCTGGTATGACCTCTCTCTCATATGGCGGTCACTGGTAGACCAGTCGGTAGTCATGACAACGCCGCATCAAATATTGAACATTAAGATGGATTAGTTACCATGGATAAACACTTTTTACACTCAGGTAACGTAAATTCATATATTGTGTACTTGTTCATGTGTATACACTATAGATGTGTTGTGTGTTGATCAGCTGAGAGATCACGGTGATGGGATGTTAGAGTGTTGTTGGAAGGGTGAGAGGAGAGAGAGGAGAGAATGGGGCGAGGGAGAAGAGAGAGATGGGAGAGGAAGGGAGGGGGAGGGAGAGAGAGGAGAGAGAGGAGAGAGGAGGGGGAGAGAGAGAGGGAGAGGAGAGAGAGGAGAGAGGGAGAGAAGAGGGGAGAGAGGAGAGAGAGGAGAGAGGAGGGGAGAGAGAGAGGGAGAGGAGCGAGAGGAGAGAGGAGCGAGAGAGGAGAGAGAGGAGAGGAGAGAACGGAGAGAGAGAGGAAAGGAGAGAGAGGAGAGAGGAGAGAAATGGTGAGGGAGAAATGGTGAGAGGGGAGAGATAAGACAGGAGAGAGAGAAGAGAAAATGGAAGGGGGAGAAAGAGGAGAGAAGAGCGAGAGGAAACAAGTGAGGGAGACGGAGAGAGAAGAGAGTGAAGAGAGAGGGAGAGATAGAGGGAAGAGAGGTAGAGTGCAAAGGACAGAAAGCAGAGACATAATTCTGTTCATTTTTAAAACAGATTCAAATCTGGATTCCTAAATGGGCACGATCGTAGCACAGTTGCATTAAGTGTAAGTTATAAATACAGCCCAGAGTGCAACAGTATACGGGTCAGGTTTTCAGAAAATGTACAATTCATCTTCACCAATTCCCTCAAATAATACACATTTAAGACAAAAATGAGCTTTAAAATGCAGTTTAACATAACAGAACTGATACTATATATCAATGTGATACCAAATATACTCAGATCTACCAAGTATTCATAATTGTTCTGCCTAATTTAGCAGAATTTCCTAAATGTGTAGAGCAGCCAATTGTACATTTTCTGGAAATCTGACCCATACAGGATACAGACTTTACATTATACATACGGTGGAGATAGCACCCTTCATTACTATCTGGGTCTATTACAGAACTGATGGCTTTCAGGAAAATGAGTCACAAGTCGCAAAAATGATATTTCTCAAAGGGATTTATTCACAAGATCTTTTTTGAAAGGAGTATAGCGCTTCAGGTTATATGAATGTTACCAAATCTAAAGACAGTGTATTAGATATTATATCCTTGCGTTTCGAAGGTCGTCCTATGGATTGCATTCATTTACTGAAATTACTCTACTGGTAACTGCCCTCCCAGGAATATTGCAAACCTTTTTCCCAACATAAATATATCAAACATAAAATATAGAAGTACTTATTAAATGTCCTAATGTTTACCATTATTGGAATCCGCATGATCTTCATCTATGATATTGGTAAATATATTCTTTCAATTTTCGATAAAAATGTTGCCAAATATTTGTATGTCAGATTTCATCAGAATCCATCCCAGGATGCACTATAACAGACATGCGCAGTGGCACATGCGAATACCCCCATTCCGATTTTATATTTTCTGAAGATATTATATTCCAATCGCACCATACTTACCACTCAAATAAAAAAGGCAGTAATGGTATTTACCGTATTTCCTTGAAATACCGCCGGGCCTTGAATAACCGCCGGGCCTTGAATTAGCGCCGGGGTGGGGTATGCTTTTTCAGTGGAAATGCATTAAGTTCTGTATTTGAATTACCGCCGGGTATAAATTTCTTGAGTTAATAAGCGCCGGGGGGCGGTAATTCAAGGAAATACGGTATGTGTTTATTCGAGCAAATCATACCAACTATCGAACGTCATGACGGTTAAGAGGATCTCCCCCTCTGCATAATCCTCACCGGGTAAAATCGCCAGAAAATGTACAATTCACCTTCACCAATTCTCTCAAAAAACCCAAATAATTTCAGAACAAAATAAAGTTCTAAATACAGTTCAACCTAACCAGGCAGATTGCTAAGATTAATGCAATGCCGAATATACTCGAATTTACCTAGTATTGACCAAATTGCAGCCTAATTTAGCAGAATCTACTAAATGTGTAGAACTGCCAATTGTACATTTTCTGAAAATCTGACCCGACTACACATGGCCATGTCTCATGTCTATCCCTACCTACAGCTGGGGTGGAATCAGCATTGGAGAGTTTAGAATCTCCAGTCACGCATTCCGTGCATTGTATACATTAATATTCTCTTAAAGAACGGTTAAAGAGAAAGGTAAAGTATGAAGCCCCCCAAGTGCAGCAATACATCATAAGTTGGATGGCAGTAAGTAGAACATGCATATATTATGTGATGTGTCACAGGAAAATGAGTCACAAGTCGCAATCATTTTATTTTTCAAATGTTACTTCCACAAGGAGTCAAAAGTGGCAAAAAAAATGGGTTTTTTTTTGACATACCATCTAATTTAAAAAGATGGGATCAAGCCGATTCTAATGACAGTAAACAGTTTAATAATCTAATAAGTATTCCTATGTTCTAAGTTTGATATTGTTTTTAAAAGAAAGGTTTTGCAGTATTTCTGGGGGGCAATTAGCAGTAAAGTAACTATTATACTCCATATGAGGACGTTTAAAACGAAGGGATATACTTTATACAATGTCCTGAAAGTTGATACATCAATTGATATGACTAAAGGCGATAAGTTTACGCCCAAAAAATCAGAACATTTTAATTAAGTAATCTTTCAAAATAAACACTTTGAAGAATATCATGTTTGCGACATGGGACCCATTTTCTTTGATACACATCACATATATGCGTTTCTAACGTCATCTTTTTTTAAAAGATTTTATTTGCGTAAGGGGATATATTTAACTGCTTTACTCGTGATGGACCATCCACAAATATATCATACATTTAACTATCTATAGTAGCATGTGTTAGAGTTGCTCAAGGTTAATATACTCTAGAATGATAGGGCTGTTATCGATGGCTAGGGTTGATATACTCGCCACTACTGCTCTATATGAGTATAATTACTACCACCAGTGTATCAAATACCATCTCCAATATACGGCTCAACTCAGCAGAACAAGTACAATGGGAAACTGTACACATTTAGTACGTTCTGCTTAATCTGGCTGAAAACTGATACAAACCAGTATGTCTGAGTATGCTGGTTTTGCATTGATTGAATGGGTTTGTTCGGTTATGCTGAATTGTATTTTGAACTTCATTTAAGTCTAATTTGGGCTACTTGTGGAGGTTCTACTGACGATTCTCCTAAATGGATGAAGACATAAATAGGGGATTTGCATAGCCGCCATTTTGAATCTTGATTCGCATGAAATTATGGGACTAATGGTACAGTATAAAATCTATGTAAAACATGCAATGACTGTCCAGCATGGACTATTTATCAATGTTCTAAAGTCAATATCCATGTGTTATACCTGTTTACATGGCACAAGTCACCATCTTTCCCATCATGCATTTGGTTTAGATAGATCATTTATACCAACTGTGATAGTGGTAAAAACATTCTTGCAATTTTCGATAAAAATGTTGGCAAATATTTGTATGTCAGATTTCAACAGAATCCATCCCAGCATGCACTGTAACAGACATGCTCAGTAGCACATGCACATCCCCTATTGAGTAAGTTATCATAATATGAGCTGTTTCAGTGACAATTTCGCACATGCGTTGAAGGAGACAGTAAGATGCGCAACAGTTTTAACACAAACGACAGACCATTATAGAATTGGGGCTTTTGATCAGAGAGAAAACAAAATAATGGGCGAAGAAAACAATATGATATATCTGATTATACTTGGTAATCAACTAATTTGTACCTGTTGGTGATAATTTATGGAAATATAGCTAAATACAAATAACAATAATAAACTCGTGTGTTATATTTTGTTTTTGAGATGATTGGTGAAGGTCACTTGTACAATCCCTAAGGTCCAACCCATATATAGGATGCCAATCTAACTGATCCAATGATCAAGGTCAAGGTCACCCCATATCCTCCTCCTGTGCCACCAGGATCTCTGTGGTATAAAACAATGACAACATAATAGCAGACGACATTTATACCCTCACTATAGATTGATACACGACCCCGCGTCCACGGCCATTAGTTACATAGTATAAATGTATATTTGGACATGGTGATTGATTGCAATGTAAACCTATAGATGGGTCAGATCTTCAGAAAATGTACAATAGGGGACTGCGCATGTCTGGTACAGTGTATCATGGGATGGATTTTGATGAAAACTGACATACAAATATTTGGGGACATTTTTATAAAAAATATTGCAAGAATGTTTTCACAAATATCACAGGTTTTATGAATTTTCTATAAAAACCAAATGCATGATGGGAACGATGGAGGCTTGTGTTATGGAAACATGTATAACACATGGATATTGACATTAGAGCATTGATAAATATGCAATGCTAAACATGGCATGTTTTCTATAGATCTTATACAGTACCATTAGTCCCATAATGCCATGCGAATTAGGATTCAAAATGGCGGCTATGCAACTCCCCTATTCGCCTTCACCAATTCTTTCAATACATAGACATGTAGATTGTCCATTTTCTGACAATCTAACCCCTTTTTACTAGTCACTCATTTCCCTGTGACACATCACCAGTGTGGAGGGATGCTGAAGGTGAAATGTACATTTGAAACGACTCCGCCCTACTCCATAATACTATAACAGGGTGAAATCGCCAGAAAATGTACAATCCAGCTTCACCAATCCTCTCAAATAACCCAAATTCAAAACAAGAAACTGGTTGTAAATACAGTTCAACATAAAGGGTGGTCTCCACTGGCTGCGGTAAGCTCTGCGGTAAGCCTTGCGATGGTTTGTACTGGTTCTGTAGGTGGTGAGGAATGACGAGGTCCTTGCCTTCATGGTCAGTGAATCATGTACTCAGGAACTCGCCACTTCTCACCATCACAGCACCATCGCAAGGCTTAACGCAGAGCTTACCGCAGAGCTTAACGCAGCCAGTGGAGACCAGCCTTAACCAAACAGGGAAATACTGAATATACTCAGATATACCTATTGTTGACGATTTCTTAATGGGTTGATCTGCCAATTGTACATTTTCTGAAAATCTGACCCAAGAGTAAAAGAAGGGAGGAATTCACACCCTGAATAGAACTTATAAAACCTAATCACCCAATCACTCTTGCTACAATCCCCCATTGTCCCGGCAACCATTTTCACTGTATACAATTAATGTCTGCTAGTCTAAGGAGCACAAAGGGGCATTACTGCAACTAATGATTTATTCACAAGCAAAACAGATACTATAAATCAACGCTACACCAAATATACTCAGATATACCCGGTATTCATAATTTTTCAGCCTAATTTTCCTATATTTGTAGAGCTACCAATTGTACATTTTCCGAAAATCTCACTCACAAGTACCCTTCCCCACAATGCTTTCATTATTAAGGTGTGTAGTGCTAGTAGTAGCATGAATACAAATTGAATTGAATTGAAAAAACTTTTTATTTGCAATGGGTTTTGCCAGTAAAGAGCAACTCTCCAGCAAGCGGGAGGTCCTCGAGCTCTTCATAGCTTGGTTTACAGTCAGTTTCGTAGAGGACAATATCACCAGAGTCATTGACTAAGGATGATTCTCTACGTATATTACAGTTGTCTTTTTAATTGTCAGGGAGCACAATATGGCTTGGCTTATAATTATAGATTTACAATTGAATGTTACACTTGTCGATTATTGAGCTTGGTATCAGAATTAATGAGCGACATTTAGGAAATATTACATTCATTCATTTGTGGCTGAACTAGGTTGTTACTGTCAATTTAAGTAAATAGGTCATCTTGCCAGATATAGGTTGATCTGGAGTAGGTTTTGAAAGTCTTAGGATCTATGATTTTATGGGCCACCGTAGGGAGTCGGTTCAGTTTCACATATGGGTGAAATTGCCAGAAAATGTACAATTCGTCTTCACCTATCCTATTAAATAACCCAAATTTAAGACAGAAATGACTTTCAAAATGCAATTTAACCTAACTAAACAACTTGTTTGAATCAATACAATATCAAATATACTCGAATTTACCTAGTAATAACCAAATTTCAGCCTAATGTAGCAGACTTTATTGAATGTGTAGAGCTGCCAATTGTACATTTTCTGAGGATCTGACCCATATACCAAATCTGAAAACTATGTATTGAATATATTGTTACAGGAAGGCAGACGAGTCTCCCTTGTTAGAATGACCCCTACCAACCAATCATCTCCCCTTCTTCCTCCTAGCGGTCAGATAACGAATAACAATAATTCCCACTCCAACAATATCTACACATATCTGTGCTTATCTTAAGGTGTATATCTAACTACTTTACTATAGTGATAGTCAATCAAGAATTAGTCTTAACCTTTGTTTATAGATTTTTTTTTTGAACAGATCTTTATTCAGGTTCCAGCGAGGCATATGCCAGGGGGAAATATAGAGTGTATAAATATGGCTCGGACAAGCCGGTATTCCGCCATACCCTGAGATGTTGCGACTTACTTATATAAACTTGGGGTCCGAGTGGAAACATTGCAATCATATAATGTCGACATTAGGGGTGTGAAGCTAAGAGGGGGGGTGAGTTGATCGGATGAGATGGGGGTGAGGTGGGGGGGGGGGGTGAAAAATGTGAACGGTAGTACAACAATTTTTGTACGGTTAGGGGTGTGTGTTTACTGTTTGGCGATCAATCAATCAATAGGGGAGCATGTAGGTAAAATTTTATAAGTTGAAGTCAGGTCTAATTCGGTGGCTGAGGAGGTTGTGTTTCAAGACATGTTTGAAGGATAGAGGATCAGGGTTTGATTTCAGGTTGTCATCTAGTCTGTTCAAGTGATAAAGTGATAAGTGATAAAGAAGTGATTATTAGATGTGTTGATGTTTACCATCATTGGAATTTCTCGATCTCAGCAACTACTCTGTTTAAAGCCATCAGCTGTTTTAGGGAGAACAGACAGCAATAACATCCACCATATGGCTCTATAGTGTAGTTCTGCATCCGTGGGTCAGACTTTCAAAAAATGCACAATCTACATTTCTACACATCTCTCAAATTCTGCTAAAGTAGTGTGAAAAATGATTCATACTGAGTATATCTGAGTATATTCTGTATTGTATTCATTCAATAAATCTGTCTGGTTATGTTAAACGGTATTTTGAACCTCATTTTTGACTCAAATGTGGGTTATTTGAGGGGGTTAATGAAAGTGAATTGTACATTTTTGGCGGTTTCACCCATGTAATGTAGTGGAGTGAATTCATGTAAACAAGAGCCTGTCTCAGCTGGGGCAACCTGAAGCTACCATTCACTCCCCTGTCTTACTCTATAGATGGTCATACCGTGATAGGGACAAATAGCAATTAAGATAATCTGTGTTGATTCCTTAAAAACATTGCAGGAAAGTGGTTTAGGGGTGGACAATTACCGGTACTAGTAAAGTAGCTAAATATACTCTATAAGATAACCTTGGAAATGCAGGGATATATTATTTATAGGATTTTTATTCTGAATAGACATACAATCAGAAAAGAATACACCATCTGCGCCTATATGTGATGTGTTTCAGGAAAATGAGTCATAAGTCGCAAAAAATAGATTTTGAGATAGCATTATATTTGAAAAGATGAGATCAAGCTGATTCCAATGATGGTAAACAGTCTAATAATCTTATAAGTATTTCTACATTTCAAGTTTGATATTTTCGTTTTTGAAAAAAAAGTTTCCAATATTTCTGGGGGTTAATAAACAGTAAAGTAACTAAATGTAGTCCATATGAGGACCTTTAAAACGATAGAATATATTACATAGATTGTCCTGAAATTTGATACATCCATTGATATAGCTATAAAGTGATCAACCCTTAAAAAATTAAAACATTCCAATAATGTGATCTTATGAAAAAAACACTTTGTAAAATATCAATTTTGCGACTTATGACTCATTTTCCTGGAACACATCACATATAGGACAAGCAGGTCTTCCAGACAAATTCAATATTCAATATTCAATATTCAATACACAGTCCTGAAATATGGTACACATATTTATACTACTAACAACATTAAGCTGCCCATAGTAAAAATATAGCAACAAACACAGATAAAACACATTGAAAAATTTCTCGGAATTTAGTAAATGTATTCCTGCTACTGAAAGCGTTAAGCATGCCAAAAATGATAACATTCCACAAATACATCTTCTAAATGAAACACTTCAATAGGGCGACTCCACTAGCGAGAAAAATGGCGCCAACAAATTTTGTTGTTGCCCACTAATTTGTTGCAACAAATATCCATACAGAAACAACAGTTTCCAGAGGATGTGGCAACACATCTGACACTCGTCCATTTGCGTTTTCATTGCAAACATTAAATGATCTGATGTTAGTGGGCAACAAAAACAATTGTCGCCGCCGTTTTTCCTCTAGTGGAGTTCCGCCTTAAAAAATACCAATTTTGCGACTTGTGACTCATTTTCCTGGAACACAACACAAATATATACAAATACGAGAAAAGGATCACATATATGAGAGAGGTCTATAGTGCTGAAACCTGAGAATCCTATTCAGTGTAATAACTCAATGAAGCACTATTTGTTCTGCTCATATGGGGGCAAAAAATAACTCATGTCATTACCGCCAGGCGCTCTGATTGTATAAGCAATTCACCATCCATTTATCCATTCATAGACAGCGAGATAAGTATCTCCATCAGACACCAGGGGCGCTAGGGTAGTAATGAGGATTCAGATAAAAGGCTAAAGAATGTATAATGTAAGTTGAGGCATCATTGGGTGCCAGTGGAAGAACACCATAATTATAATATTGACAGAGGTAGTGAGACAAGGCAGTAGTAGCCCTGTGAGTGACCATGGGTTGGAGTGACAGTGGTAGTGAGACAAGGCAGTAGTAGCCCTGTGAGTGACCAAGGGTTGGAGTGACAGAAGTAGTGAGACAAGGCAGTAGTAGCCCTGTGAGTGACCATGGGTTGGAGTGACAGAGGTAGTGAGACAAGGCAGTAGTAGCCCTGTGAGTGACCATGGGTTGGAGTGACAGAAGTAGTGAGACAAGGCAGTAGTAGCCCTGTGAGTGACCATGGGTTGGAGTCACAGAGGTATTGAGACAAGCAGTCTAGGCCCAAACTTCAGAGAGTCCCTTCAAACGAAGGGAAAGCCTCTCGCCTCAATAGGCAAAGAGTCATTATGATTCCATTAAGACCGCAAAATGTCATCATATTCCCATTAAAATGCCAAGCTCTAGGACAAGAAACCGATTAGCGAGGTAGGCTGACATACCATTCTTATCTGATTCGAGGGTTTGGACCTAGAGTGCAAGGCAGTAGTAGCCCTGTGAGTAACCGTGGGTTGGAGGGACAGAGGTAGTGAGACAAGGCAGTAGTAGCCCTGTGAGTGACCATGGGTTGGAGGGACAGAGGTAGTGAGACAAGGCAGTAGTAGCCCTGTGAGTGACCATGGGTTGGAGGGACAGAGGTAGTGAGACAAGGCAGCAGTAGCCCTGTGAGTGACCATGGGTTGGAATGACAGGGGTAGTGAGACAAGGCAGTAGTAGCCCTGTGAGTGACCATGGGTTGGAGTGACAGAGGTAGTAAGACAAGGCAGTAGTAGCCCTGTGAGTAAGTAACCGTGGGTTGGAGTGACAGCAGTAGTGAGACAAGGCAGTAGTAGCCCTGTGAGTGACCATGGGTTGGAGGGACAGAGGTAGTGACACAAGGAAGTAGTAGCCCTGTGAGTGACAGAGGTAGTGAGACAAGGAAGTAGTAGCCCTGTGAGTGACAGAGGTAGTGAGACAAGGCAGTAGTAGCCCTGTGAGTGACCATGGGTTGGAGTGACAGCAGTAGTGAGACAAGGCAGTAGTAGCTATGTGAGTGACCATGGGTTGGAGTGACAGATGCAGTGTGACAAGGCAATAGTAGCCCTGTGAGTCACCATGGGTTGGAGTAACAGCGGTAGTGAGACAAGGCAATAGTAGCCCTGTGACTTAGTTTCAATCACACGGCGGTATTCCAACAATTGCCAAGAATCGTACATCACCTTCACGTTTTTGTAATGTATTAGAGACATGCTAAGCTCTTTTACTAAAACATTTTCATTACTAAATTAAAAATGGTAATTAATCACTGGTTCTTAAGGCACTTTTTATCAGGCATTCCCCTGTCTGGTAGTAATTGATGTGGAAGGGTTCCACAAACTCCTGGGTCTTAGAAACAACATTTATTCCTCTATCTCCGGTAGAGCTATCTTTGTTTAGTTTTAGTTTTTTTTTAAATTTATGATGTCAACCCTGGGATTAAAAGCTTGGACCACAACAATTTGATTCTGCAATATGATCCTTCACCTCCTCCTGCACCACCTCCTCTTCCCCCTCCTCTACCATTTCCTCCTCCTTCCCCACCTCCTCCACCTCCACCTCCTCCAACTTTTCCTCCTATGTCCCCACCTCCTCCTCCTCCTCCCTCCCCACCTCCTCCACCTCCTCCTCATCCTCCTTCTCCTCCACCTTTTCCCCCTCCTTCCCCACCTCCTCCAACCTTTCCTCCTATGTCCCCACCTCCTCCACCTCCTCCACCTCCTCCTCCTCCTTATCCTCCACCTTTTCCCCCTCCTTCCCCACCTCCTCCAACTTTTCCTCCTATGTCCCCACCTCCTCCACCTCCTCCTCCTCCTCCTTATCCTCCACATTTTCCCCCTCCTTCCCCACCTCCTCCAACTTTTCCTCCTATGTCCCCACCTCCTCCACCTCCTCCACCTCCTCCTCCTCCTTATCCTCCCCCTCCTCCACCTCCTGCTCCACCTCCTTCTGCTCCTCCACCTCCTTCCCTCCCCACCTCCTCCTCCACCTCCTGCACCTCTCCCTCCTCACCTCCTGCACCTCTTCCTCCTCCTCCTCCACCTCCTCCACCTCTTCCCTCCCCACCTCCTCCACCTCCTCCTCCCCCTCCACCTCCTCCTCCACCTCCTGCACCTCTTCCTCCTCCTCCTCCACCTCCTCCACCTCTTCCCTCCCCACCTCCTGCACCTCTTCCCTCCCCACCTCCTGCACCTCTTCCTCCTCCTCCTCCACCTCCTGCACCTCTCCCTCCTCACCTCCTGCACCTCTTCCTCCTCCTCCTCCTCCTCCACCTCCTCCACCTCTTCCCTCCCCACCTCCTGCACCTCTTCCTCCTCCTCCTCCTGCACCTCTTCCTCCTCCTCCTCCTCCACCTCTTCCCTCCCCACCTCCTGCACCTCTTCCTCCTCCTCCTCCACCTCCTCCACCTCTTCCCTCCCCACCTCCTTCCCCTCCTCCACCTCCTCCTCCCCCTCCACCTCCTCCTCCACCTCCTGCACCTCTTCCTCCTCCTCCTCCACCTCCTCCACCTCTTCCCTCCCCACCTCCTGCACCTCTTCCCTCCCCACCTCCTGCACCTCTTCCCTCCCCACCTCCTGCACCTCTTCCTCCTCCTCCTCCACCTCCTGCACCTCTCCCTCCTCACCTCCTGCACCTCTTCCTCCTCCTCCTCCTCCACCTCCTCCACCTCTTCCCTCCCCACCTCCTGCACCTCTTCCTCCTCCTCCTCCTGCACCTCTTCCTCCTCCTCCTCCTCCACCTCTTCCCTCCCCACCTCCTGCACCTCTTCCTCCTCCTCCTCCACCTCCTCCACCTCTCCCTCCTCACCTCCTGCACCTCTTCCTCCTCCTCCTCCTCCTCCTCCACCTCCTCCACCTCTTCCCTCCCCACCTCCTTCCCCTCCTCCACCTCCTCCACCTCCACCACCTCCTCCAGTTCTTCCTGCTCCTGCTCCTCTCCCTCATCTCCTCCTCCTCATTCTCTTAGTTTTCCTCTCCTCCTTAACCTCCTCTCCTTTCTTCTTCCCCACCCTTCCATCTGCCTCTCCTCCTCTTCCTTTTCCCTTTTCCCTTCTTCCCTCCCCCTTCACCTCTCACCTCTCTCATACAACCAATCTCACCGCTATCTCCAACCTCTTAAGTTGAAGAATGACTTGACATTTTTGGTAACAATATTTTAACAAAACCAACTTTAATGAACAAAATTGAGTAATCCATCAGAGCAGGATTTATTCGGGGAACCACACAAGTGGAAAATAATCCCACTCAAGAAGTCATTCGTCACAGACGATAATAACTCCCCAAAAACGTTGTTGATTGAACAAATGCGTCCTTTAAATTGGCTCCATTTTCTGTGGAATTCGATCAATATTGATTTCCGATATTGCTGAAAATTGATTTTTTAATTTTCCCCATTAATATTTTTTTTCCGATACTGGCCAAACTATTGGAGATATTCTTTAAATGTAAATGATCGTCAATATTTAGATCTATATCCATTAAAGTTTTTTTTCCTGAAGTAAGGAGATTAGATTGTGCCAAACTGACTTACATTTAAATGTTTTATGAGGATAAATTGGTATTTGATCATTTTTTTTCAATATTTCCTATTATTTCCTCGAAGTTACCGTTTCATCAGTTAGCCTTAATGTAGGCAGTTTGCTAGTCTAACATTTTCAAAGGTCTTAGTGAAAGAATAATTAGGGTAATGGGAAACTCTGCCATCGGAGTATAACCATCTAAAGCCGTATGTCCATTATCACAACATAATAGTGAGAAGTAGTATATGTGATATGTATGGGTACCCTTATGTCGTATGTCGTTGAAGTAGAGTGATTGAAATTATGTGACTGTCCTTGATTAGTCTAAATTAGGATTGATAATTTGATTGTCATGAATTGATGCGATACGGCGCAGGTGGTGGTATTATGTATTTTAATAATTATAGAAAGTAGTAGAGTGAAAATTTTCAACTTTCAATATAGAATGTAAATCATCATGCACTGAGATAAAGTGTAAACTGTACATAATGTCGTGATGAATAAAGCATTTAAAAACAAACAACTAAAAGGATTAATAACCTCCATTTTGGACCAGTGAGTAATGTACCTTTATCTGGACCCACACAATCCCTCCCGTCTCTACCGCTGGTATTATTCAGTCCTTTATGGATCA
Organism: Sthenelais limicola; assembly: GCA_942159475.1. Lineage (NCBI taxonomy): Eukaryota > Metazoa > Annelida > Polychaeta > Phyllodocida > Sigalionidae > Sthenelais > Sthenelais limicola. Next base: position 113,287,991 of record OW804098.1, read on the forward strand.
GATTTCCAGAAAATGCACAATCTACATTTCTACACATCTCTCAAATTCTGCTAAATTAGTGTGAAAAATGATAAATACTGAGTATATCTGAGTGTGTTCTGTTTTGTATTCATTCAATAAATCTGTTTGGTTATATAATATTGAACTCTATTTTGAACCTGATTTTCGTCTTAAATTTGGGTTATTTGAGGGGATTGGTGAAGGTGAACTGTACATTTTCTGTAGACTTGACCCAGGTGTTATTCAGCCCTTTATCAGGGGCAAGGTAGCAAGGGATTCATCAGCTATGATAATCCTGCCCCCTCACCCGCCTCCCTCTCACCGCTCATCACCCCCTCTGGTGAGTGATTGCTTTTAATAAGGCCCGCACTGAATAATTTCTGGTTTCTGATTGGTTCCTCGATCAAGGCCACGTGATTGGCATTAATGAAGCGAGGCTTATGCAGTTCTGGTATGTTCATTTCACAATCTTCATTCTCTCCATGCTTCATTTTTGTTACCCCCTACAATCACTCGTATCAGTCCTTGTAAAATGAACTCTATGATGAATAATATAAACTTAAATTAGAATTTATAAGAGGGCATGGCGCTGGTGATGGGTTTTTAAACTTATATGTACCTTTTAACTAATATTCTCAACTATTTTAGTAAATGGGTCAGATTTTCAGAAAATGTACACTTCAACTTCGCCAATCTTTAAATAACCCAACTTTCAGACAAAAATAAAGTTTAAAATACATTTCAATCTAACCAAACAGATTAGCAGAATTTACTAAATGTGTACAGCTGCCAATTGTTTGAAAATCTGACCCAAATGGGATAATGCCTTCTCCCGGTCTTTCTTCTGCAATTTCCCACTTTCCCATCCCCTACTCTGTCAGTTCCAACTATTTCCCCTTCTCCTCCTCTCCTACACATACGTTTCTCTCCCCCTTCCCCCTCTCTCATTCTTCTCATTCTTCTCGCCAACTCAATCTAGCCCAAAGTTTGTTCATGCCTCCTTGCTCTGCCCTGCTTCATTATGTATATTGGTGTGAACAATGTTATTATGTGTGTACATGTATAATATTGCCTTGGTCCACCGGTCCATATTGATTTGCCATAAGTCCTTCAGAGGAACACTCAGGGTTCTTCTACCCGCTCTCAGTCTCGCCTATTGAGTCCCTTTGTCTCCCTCTCTCCTCTGTTTGTCCCTCGTGTCTCTTCACTGTCTCCTTCTCTCACGTCTCTCTCTCCCTTTAGTCCCCGTTGGTTGGTCTGAGCTGGCCCGTTATAGACGCATAGAGGGCCAGTGGTCACTACCGGTCCCGCTGGCCCTCTATGCTGGCCCTAGAGAACTTCCAGTAAACAGCCCAACCAATGGGGACTAAAGCCATTAGAGCCTGAGTTTATTGTCCTCGCTGGCCCTCTATGCCTTCGGGAACCTGTCTCGGCCTCCGGCCTCGACAGGATTGCCGTCAGGCATAGAGGGCCAGCTCGGACAATAAACTCAGGCTCTAATTGCCCACTCACATCTCTCTCACTCTCTCTCACCCTCTCTTTCCTCTCTCTCTTCTTATCTCTCTCCTCTCTTTCATCTGCCTCTCTTCTTTCTCCCTGTCTCTGCTCTCCCTCCAGTATCTCTCTCTCCCTCTCTCTTGCTATCTCTGCGTCTCTCTCTCTCCTGCTCTCTCTCTCCTCTCTATCTCCTCGCTCCTCTCTCTTCCCTCTCTCCTCTCTCTTCCCTCTCTCCTCTCTAACTCTCTCTCTCACTATCTCTCCTCTCTATCTTTCCTCCTCTCCTTTTGTCTACTCTCTCCCCTCTCTCTCTCCTCTCTCCTCTCTCTCTCCTCTCTCTCTCCTCTCTCTCCTCTCTCTCTCTCTCTCTCTCCTCTCTCTCTCCTCTCTCTCCTCTCTCTCTCCTCTCTCTCTCCTCTCTCTCCTCTCTCTCTCCTCTCTCCTCTCTCTCTCCTCTCTCTCTCCTCTCTCTCCTCTCTCTCTCCTCTCTCTCCTCTCTCTCTCCTCTCTCTCCTCTCTATCTCCTCGCTCTCCTCTCTCTTCCCTCTCTCCTCTATATCTCTCTCTCACTCTCTTTCCTCCTCTCCTTCTGTCTACTCTCTCGCCTCTCCCTCCTCACTTGGTCTGCCCTCCATTTACTGCTCAAAATGGCTTTCCACTAGTTCATTTTGCTGCGGAATCATTTATAATTTGTTGTTAATGACAGTAACATCCCAACAGATGGCGAGTAAAATCATTAGATCATGAGGGTGTGTTGCTTAGGCTGGATCTACAGACCCAGGAACAATACCTCGGCTTCACCTCGGTCTTGTTCCATGTACCCTTAGACCGACCTCAGCAACAGAACCTCATGATCTAATCGCCCAACAATCTACAAATGAATATTTATGCCTGTTCCATCTTGACATATTGATTCCAAGCTTGCTCCTACAGACACCCCGGGGGTGTAAAGCTAAGTGGTACACCAGAGATTACCCCCTCCCCTCTCCCCCTGGGGTAACTACTTACACCCCACCTCCCACACACCCTGGGGTCATATACACCCCCTAGTGACCTGTACTGACAGGGGTGGGACAACGGGGTAAATAGGCTATATTGATGAAGGGATAATCTACACTGGTGATGGGATGCTTTATAGACTGGGAATAATGACTAATACAAGCTGGCTTATGCAATGTGTACACTTATATGGGTCAGATTTTCAGAAAATGTACAATTGGCAGCAGTACACATTTAGTAAATTCTAGGCTGCAATTTGGTTAATACTAGGTAAATTCGATTATATTTGGCATTGCATTGATTCTAGCAATGTGTTTGGTTAGGTTGAACTGTATTTTGAACTTTATTTTCGTCTGAAATGTGGGTTATTTGAGAAGATTGTTGAAAGTGAATTGTACATTTTCTGAAAATATGACCCATATAATGAACACGTATAAATATACATATTAGACAATTGTTGTCATCCTCTTTCTGAACGCTAATTTATTTGTAAGGATTTTATATTGTTATTGATAAGGGATGAAAGGAGAGACGAAGAACTAAGAGAGATAGGAGAGAAAGGAGAGGGAGAGAGGGAGGGAGGGTGAGAGAGAGAGAGAGGGGAGAGGGAGAGGGGAGAGGGAGAGAGGCGAGAGAGGGGAGTGGTGAAGAGATGAGAGAAGAGCGGGAGAAGAGATACAGGAGCAAAGGACAGAAAAGAATGAGAGGAGAGAGAGAGAGGAGAGAGACGAGAGGGAAAGGAAGAGAGAGGTGATAGAAGAGTGAGATAGGAGAGTGTGAAAGGAACAGAGACAGAGATAAGGGTGTGGTATCTTAGATTATAAAACATAATACGTACAGTCTGTTGGAATTTATGTCCAGTGCCATTAACGGTCACCAATCCTCTTAAATAACTAAGTGAGACAACAATTCAAGGCAATGCTAACCATACTCAGATAGACCCAGTATTTTGGCGGGAGTGGCTGTTCTTGCCAGTAGTTACCTGTGTAGTAGTATATAGAGATGTGGGTTAGTCGCAGGCGTACCTGTAGATTCACTAACAGTCAACTAACAATACAAGGAAAAGTAGGGTAGTTACAATTTCAATGGCAAAAATTTGATCTGAGTGAAAATGAGTGTTACGTTGCAAAAATATGGATTTTGAGATACCATCATATTTGAAAAGAGGAGATCAAGCTGATTCCAATGATAGTAAACACTAGAACATCTAATAAGTATTTCTATATTTTAAGTTTGATATCGTTATTCTTGAAAAAGAAAGTTTGCAATGCATGTTTCTGGATGGGTAATTATCAGTAAAGTAATTAAATATACTCCTTATGAAGGCCTTCAAAACGCAAGGATATATTTAATACAATGCCGCAAAATTTGTCACATGGATTGATATGACTATAAATGATACAACCTCTAAAAATCAGAACATTCCAATAAAGATATTTTGTGAAAAAAACTTTGAAAAATATCAATTTTGCGACTTGCGATTCATTTTCCTGGAACACATCACATATGTACGTGGATATAGGTGTATTACAAAAAAATGAGTCATACGTTGTAACGTATTTTATTCACAAGATCTAGTTCAGGAATGTTCTCATTTCTTAGGCAAATAGCAACTTGACTCATCTGAAAACATAAACCAAATTTAATTCATATTTTCAACAAAATAAATTGACATGGAATAGTCCCACCGGATTATAGACCCCCCCCCCCCCAAAAAAAAAACAACAACTTAAGAATTATACAATCAAAAACTCAGTATGGTTAGACGAGAATTTTATAGTATTACAGGAGCGCCACCCTAACCCCGAACACACAAGTGGAGAGAGGTTATGGGAAATTGAGTTTTATTTACATAAAAATCAATCAGGTGAGTTACATGTAAGGTAACTATTAATGTGATATTGTAGTATAATTAGGAGAGATAATTATAATTAATTATATAATGATATAATAAATGGCCCCTTGGATATATGTTGATAGGTGAGGGTGGGAGGGAAGAGAAAAATATATATAGGTGGTGAGGGGAGCGAGGAGAAGGAGAAAGTGAGGGGTGAGGGTGTAGAGCCGTTAGGGGCGCATGAGTGTATTATTGAGGGATATGGGTTGTGTGCTTGAGTCCAGGTGGCGCCGCAATACCACATCATCACTTATGCGATGACTACATTATTACGGGAGCGCCACCCTAACCCCGAACACACAAGTGGAGAGAGGTTATGGGAAATTGAGTTTTATTTACATAAAAATCAATCAGGTGAGTTACATGTAAGGTAACTATTAATGTGATATTGTAGTATAATTAGGAGAGATAATTATAATTAATTATATAATGATATAATAAAGGCCCAAAAGAGCCAGGATTTTGTAATTAGGGAAGTGGAGGGAGGGTTAAACAGCCCAACCAATGGGGACTAAAGCCATTAGAGCCTGAGTTTATTGTCCTCGCTGGCCCTCTATGCCTTCGGGAACCTGTCTCGGCCTCCGGCCTCGACAGGATTGCCGTCAGGCATAGAGGGCCAGCTCGGACAATAAACTCAGGCTCTAATTGCCCACTCACATCTCTCTCACTCTCTCTCACCCTCTCTTTCCTCTCTCTCTTCTTATCTCTCTCCTCTCTTTCATCTGCCTCTCTTCTTTCTCCCTGTCTCTGCTCTCCCTCCAGTATCTCTCTCTCCCTCTCTCTTGCTATCTCTGCGTCTCTCTCTCTCCTGCTCTCTCTCTCCTCTCTATCTCCTCTCTCCTCTCTCTTCCCTCTCTCCTCTCTCTTCCCTCTCTCCTCTCTAACTCTCTCTCTCACTATCTCTCCTCTCTATCTTTCCTCCTCTCCTTTTGTCTACTCTCTCCCCTCTTTCTCTCCTCTCTCCTCTCTCTCTCCTCTCTCTCTCCTCTCTCTCTCCTCTCTCTCCTCTCTCTCTCCTCTCTCTCCTCTCTCTCTCCTCTCTCTCCTCTCTCTCTCCTCTCTCTCTCCTCTCTCTCCTCTCTCTCCTCTCTCTCTCCTCTCTCTCCTCTCTATTTCCTCGCTCTCCTCTCTCTTCCCTCTCTCCTCTATATCTCTCTCTCACTCTCTTTCCTCCTCTCCTTCTGTCTACTCTCTCGCCTCTCCCTCCTCACTTGATCTGCCCTCCATTTACTGCTCAAAATGGCTTTCCACTAGTTCATTTTGCTGCGAAATCATTTATAATTTGTTGTTAATTTCAGTAACATCCCAACAGATGGCGAGTAAAATCATTAGATCATGAGGGTGTGTTGCTTAGGCTGGATCTACAGACCCAGGAACAATACCTCGGCTTTGCCCCGGTCTTGTTCCATGGGCCCGTAGACCGACCTCAGCAATACAACCTCATGATCTAATCGCCCAACAATCTACAAATGAATATTTATGCCCGTTCTATCTTGACATATTGATTCCAAGCTTGCTCCTACAGACACCCCGGGGGGTAAAGCTAAGTGGTACACCAGAGTTTACCCCCTCCCCTCTCCCCCTGGGGTAACTAACTACTAACACCCCACCTCCCACACACCCTGGTGTCCTATACACCCCCTAGTGACCTGTACTGACAGGGGTGGGACAACGGGGTAAATAGGCTATATTGATGAAGGGATAATCTACACTGGTGATGGGATGCTTTATAGACTGGGAATAACGACTAATACAAGCTGGCTTATGCAATGTGTACACTTATATGGGTCAGATTTTCAGAAAATGTACAATTGGCAGCAGTACACCTTTAGTAAATTCTAGGCTGCAATTTGGTTAATACTAGATAAATTCGATTATATTTGGCATTGCATTGATTCTAGCAATGTGTTTGGTTAGGTTGAACTGTATTTTGAACTTTATTTTCGTCTGAAATGTGGGTTATTTGAGAAGATTGTTGAAAGTGAATTGTACATTTTCTGAAAATATGACCCATATAATGAACACGTATAAATATACATATTAGACAATTGTTGTCATCCTCTTTCTGAACGCTAATTTAATTGTAAGGATTTTATATTGTTATTGATAAGGGAAGAAAGGAGAGACGAAGAACTAAGAGAGATAGGAGAGAAAGGAGAGGGAGAGAGGGAGGGAGGGTGAGAGAGAGAGGGAGAGGGGAGAGGGAGAGGGGAGAGGGAGAGAGGCGAGAGAGGGGAGTGGTGAAGAGATGAGAGAAGAGCGGGAGAAGAGATACAGGAGCAAAGGACAGAAAAGAATGAGAGGAGAGAGAGAGAGGAGAGAGACGAGAGGGAAAGGAAGAGAGAGGTGATAGAAGAGTGAGATAGGAGAGTGTGAAAGGAACAGAGACAGAGATAAGGGTGTGGTATCTTAGATTATAAAACATAATTACGTACAATCTGTTGGAATTTATGTCCAGTGCCATTAACGGTCACCAATCCTCTTAAATAACTAAGTGAGACAACAAATCAAGGCAATGCTAACCATACTCAGATAGACCCAGTATTTTGGCGGGAGTGGCTGTTCTTGCCAGTAGTTACCTGTGTAGTAGTATATAGAGATGTGGGTTAGTCGCAGGCGTACCTGTAGATTCACTAACAGTCAACTAACAATACAAGGAAAAGTAGGGTAGTTACAATTTCAATGGCAAAAATTTGATCCGAGTGAAAATGAGTCTTACGTTGCAAAAATATGGATTTTGAGATACCATCATATATGAAAAGAGGAGATCAAGCTGATTCCAATGATAGTAAACACTAGAACATCTAATAAGTATTTCTATATTTTAAGTTTGATATCTTTATTCTTGAAAAAGAAAGTTTGCAATGCATGTTTCTGGATGGGTAATTATCAGTAAAGTAATTAAATATACTCCTTATGAAGGCCTTCAAAACGCAAGGATATATTTAATACAATGCCGCAAAATTTGTCACATGGATTGATATGACTATAAATGATACAACCTCTAAAAATCAGAACATTCCAATAAAGATATTTTGTGAAAAAAACTTTGAAAAATATCAATTTTGCGACTTGCGATTCATTTTCCTGGAACACATCACATATGTACGTGGATATAGGTGTATTACAAAAAAATGAGTCATACGTTGTAACGTATTTTATTCACAAGATCTAGTTCAGGAATGTTCTCATTTCTTAGGCAAATAGCAACTTGACTCATCTGAAAACATAAACCAAATTTAATTCATATTTTCAACAAAATAAATTGACATGGAATAGTCCCACCGGATTATAGACCCCCCCCCCCCAAAAAAAAAACAAAAAACAACAACTTAAGAATTATACAATCAAAAACTCAGTATGGTTAGACGAGAATTTTATAGATTTAAATACGCATATATATCGGAGATGAAATAATGAAATAATGTACAATATAATCAAAGCGCCATGTTCAATTACTTTATTATACATTACATTAACTGATGGTTGGATGTAAACCACTTTCAGTCATTGACGAAAGTGGCATTGTTTCCATCCTTAAAATACATTGTAAATTTTGCAAAAGAAGGACGGGAGACCTACCGCTATCTGGAGAATCCCTTCTTATTGCTATCGCTGATTGAATAAATGTTTCTTAATCTTAATCTTAATGTTTCTGGATGGGTAACTATCAGTAAAGTAACTAAATATACCCCATATGAAGGCCTTCAAAATGCACGGATCGATGTATTTGATACAATGTCCTGAAATTTGTTAAATGGATTGATATGACTATAAATGCTATAACCCCTAAAAATCAGAACATTCCAATAAAGATATCTTGTGAAAAGAAACTTTAAAAAATATCACACATCACATATATATGTTTTAAAATAAAAAATTGTTATCTTCTGTGTGTTTCAGTGCCGGTGCAGGCACCTCTTTTCAAGAACCCTGATATCTCAAAATCCATATTTTGCGACTTATGACTCATTTTCCTAAAACGGATCGCATTTTTTAGGCAAATAGCAACTTGAGTCATCTGAAAACATGAACAAAATTTAATACATATTTTCAAAAAAATAAATTGATATTATAATGTCTTAGTTTCTTTCTTTTATAACAACGCACGAAGACACCCGTGTAGGGTATTATGCGTTTTTCTTTTCTTCTTTCTCTTATATGTGATGTGTTCCGGGGAAATGAGTCACAAGTCGCAAAATTGATATTTTTCAAAGTGTTTTTTTCACAAGATCCCCTTATTGTAATGTTCTGATTCTTAGGAGGTATAGCACTTATAGTCATATAAATCTATGTCCCAAATTTTAGGCCATTGTAAGAAATATATCCGTGCGTTTTGAAGGGTTTCATATGGAGTATATTAAGCTACTTTACTGGTAGTTACCCATCCAGAAACATTGCAAACATTTTTTATTTCAAAAATAAAAATATCAAACTTAAAATATATAAGTACTTATTAGGTGTCCTAGTGTTTACTATCGTTGGAATCAGCTTGATCTCCTCTTTTCAATTATGATAATATCTCAAAATCCATATTTTGCGACTTATGACTCATTTTCCTGAAACAGATCACATATTTGTTGCTTTAAATGTAATGAAAACAAATTAAATCTAATGTTCTTTGTGTGTTTCAGTGCCGAATCAGAACATTCCAATAAAGATATCTTGGAAAAGAAACTTTAAAAAATATCACACATCACATAGGTTTTAAAATAATAAATTGTTATCTTCTGTGTGTTTCAGTGCCGGTGCAGGCGTACGCCTTCCTGGGTGCTGTACTCTGCTTCCTAGTCATCCTGGTCGTCTTCTTCCTCTACCTCAACAAGAAACTCTGCTTCCACGAGTGTGGCGGCTTCCCTTGTGTGGATAAGATTACCAAGAAGAAGGAGCCCAAAGCTAACAAACTAGGTAAGGCAGGGTGTGCTTAATTCATTGTTTATTTATCGGTTTGTTTATGTAATTTTTTATTTGTTTACAGGATTGGAGTCTTTATACATGTGAGAATAAGTGTGTTTTTAAAGTAAGTTAGGTTTTTAAAGTTAGTAGTTTTTTCATGAATATTTGAGATATTTTTCTCAAAAAGTACGTGAGACGGCTAGTGCTCTTTTATCTATTATTTTTTTGGGGGGGAGTTTGTTCGTACTGTTGAGATTAGCTTACACTGAGTTCACCGAAATTAAAATGATTTCTCATGAATTGTGCCTCGATATTGTCCAATAGATACGATGAAGTCGGTAGGGGATGAAATTGAAAACTTTAACTTAAAACTAAATTAAGTCATTTCTTGACAGTAGGCTAGGCATGAAAGTTAGTGCTTATATTGTTAGGTTTTACTACAAAAATATAGTTTTTAAACATACCTAATGATTGGTGTATTCATACTGACGGGATTCATAGAAAAGAATCAATTGAAGAATGAGGGAAAAGAAGTGAAGGAAATTCTAAGTTCCTAGATTAATTTTTTTTCTCCCAAACTGAATAAAAAACCAGGAGGGTTGAATAATTTTGAAACATAAAATACTGGGAAATTGTCCAGAAAACAGACTGGTTGATTACGCTAAGCATCATGAAGAGCGTGCAGCAGAGTGAATACGGTATAAAGAGCCATAAAGGTGAACACTACACTGGGGTACACTATTATGTTGACTAGAGACCTTTCCAGGAACAAACAAGCTGGTGTTAGATTCAGCAAACATGGTGAAGCCCTTACAGAGGTGAGCCCTATATAGATGGAACCTAGCAAGGGGGAAGTCTGTACACTTGTTATTGACCAAGGGAGCGCGGGAAGTTAGAGGGCGTTAGCCCGAGATCTTCTGTGCTCCTGAGGTCACTAACAAGTGTACAGACTTCACCCGAGCTTTGTTCCATATTTATTACACCCCATTAATGAATAAAAAATATAAATAATTAAAAATAAAAGAAGTAATTTACGTTTTGGGCGGACCTACTTGTTGTATGTCCCCAGGGTGACATAACTCACATGTTATGCACCACTTTGACCAAGTGTGACATACAATGCTGAAGGTATAGGAAGCAACAGCACAGGGGTGTAATAAATTACATTACACCCAGGGGTATGTAGGGCCCTTGTGAGTATAGGTCTATCCTCTGGTAGAAGTCTTTAAACAGTATTTACTAGAATAAGGAGCCTATTGCTGGTCTTCCTGGGTAGTACACTACCATCTATTGTCGTATGGTGTTTTACCAGGTTATTTTGTTCAGCTCCTATAGCAGGTCTCCCACTAACTCCTGGGGTAGTATACTACCATCTATTGTTGTATGATGTTTTACCAGGCTGTTTAGTTCAGCTCCTATAGCTGGTCTTCCACTAACTTTTGGGGCAGTATACTGCCATCTATTGCTTTATTATACCTCTGGGAGGGATGGTATGGTAAGCCATAGGCTACAGCATTGGAAAACCGTATTACCCTCTGGGCGATATTTACATATCATATTGCCCCCTGGCGGAATTTTTGTTGAAAAAATAGGCCCATGTTTGTATCTTTATTTTCAATATTTAAATAATTATTTTCGTGGAAAAAAGATGCGTTATGATAAAATAATAATTATAATGATAAGTAACTGTGAAATTGTGAATTTATTGCATATTTAAATAGAAAAATAGACCCGAAAATGAGTGAGATGGACCGGAAGTGAAGTTAAGTGAGAGCGTAAACAAACCAAGTGGTGGAGAGAGTTTGTTCTCCCACTCTTATTTCCATCGAATTTTCACTATTTTTTCACACAAAAACATCAGGGGAGGTATAATAAATACAAAATAGACTTCTGGCAGTGTTAGAGGTGGTTATCTCCCTTGTGCTACGCAATTTCGTCGGGTGCTACGCACCCCTTACGAAATTTCTACGCCCGCGGGAGATAACCACCTCTCACACAGCCAGGAGTCAATTTTGTCTATGTTTGATGCTTTACCAGGCCGTTTAATCCATCTCCTATAGCTGGTCTCCCACTAACTCCTGCGGTAGTATACTACCATATATTGCTTTAGGAATACTAACATCTATTGTATGATGATTTACCAGGATGTTTTACCAGGCTGTTTAGTTCAGCTCCTATACTTGGTCTTCCACTAACTCCTGGGGTAGTATACTACCATCTATTGTTTTATGATATTTTACCAGGCTGTTTAGTCCAGCTCGTACGGCTAGTCTCCCATCATCTCCTGGAATAGTATACCACCATTTTTTGCCATATTGTTTAGTACCAGGCTGTTTAGTTCAGCTCCTATAGCTGGTCTTACACTAGCTCCCGGGGTACTATAACATTACTATATATTGCTTTAGGATCGTTTACCAGGCTGTTTAGTAGAGCTCCATTAGCTGATCATCCACTAACTTCTGGGATAGTATACTACCATTGTTTTACCAGGCTGTTTAGTTCAGCTCCTATAGTTGGTCTTCCACTAGCTCCCAGTGTAATATTCACACCATGAATATTAACTATATGTGTCAGTATAATTACCACTGTATGTATCAATGTATCAGTTACCCAATTACCCTATATTGATTAGTCATTAATTGACTATATTCCTAATTACCTTAAGACACATATCATCATAATGTATGCTTTATTTATCAATACCCTAGCTGACATGGGGGTAAGAGTATTACATGTATGGGTTAACCACAGGAATGGGTAGAGGAAACAGGATTCTCTAAGAGTAAATAGCATATGAAACATTAAGTAAACCACACAAATCTATAATAACTAGCTCCCTAGCCTAACCTAGGGGGGCCTTGCCAGGGCTAGCCCACACTAGCCCACACTAGCTCACACTAGCCCAGGCTAGTAGTTCAGGTATATATACCCAGTTTGTTCCCTCCATGAGTAGGCAGTTGGGCACAAGCAGTCAGTTAGTGAGTTGGACACTGGGAGTCAGTGAGTAAGGTAAACCAGCCTCTCACTCCTCCTTCTCACTACTCCAACATTACTCCATGGATCTGTTACTCTGACTAGTGTACCTTTGGACTTCTATTTACCAATAAACCAGCTTCATACCAAATGGACTTATCTTCATTCAACGGAGTCTCACTGGCTATATAATACATTGTATTTTAGTCAGTGATGAACGCGCGGAGTAATATATAATAATAATATATTATAATAAGTGGAGGACAAAATCCTATCCACTTTCTTTATGTTCTTGAACCCTGGTTCTTAACATAAATGGTGACCCCGACGTGATTATCCTGCCTGGATGAGATGACCTTGCTGTGCTGACCTTGACCTTGCCATGCCGATCCGGATAACCTTACTGTGCCAATCTGTGCTGACCTTGCCGTGCCGATCCAGATGACCTTGCCGTGCCGATCCAGATGACCTTGCCTTGCCAATCCATGATGACCTTGCCATGCCGATCCGTGATGACCTTGCCGTGCCGATCCGTGATGACCGTGACCTTGCCATGCTGACCTTGGCCTTGCCGATCCATGATGACCTTGCCTAGCCATGATGACCTTGACATTGCCGTGCTAATCCACAGTGACCTTGCCTTCCTTGATGACCTTGGAGGTTGTCCTGCCGCAACAAAGCCATACAGGTGTGACATCGCCATAGCAGGACCGCTACCACCTGACTCCAAAAATGACCTGCGTAGCTGTGGCAGCATGCATCACCTGGTGAGTTCACTTGATTCAGTAGCGGTGTGAAATAGTGCATTATTTTAAATATCAAAACTCCAAACTCAATTTAGTCCTAAACATGCAACAAGGGCAACCAAACCGATACTTAATCCAGGGTTACAAAATAATTCAGTTTAACTGATAAAGAAAGGAAAGAAGGTAGATTTCATGGCCCAGACTGAAAACATATTTGTAACTATGTCCGATATTGAAGAAATCACTGAAGAAGTTGTAAAACCCACTGATCCCACTAAAATAGACGAAACAACAGACTAACAGCAAATCTAAAGGTAAAATCCCATTTGGAGCCAGTTCAGAGAAATTTCAATTATCAAAAGCACCCCCCAGCTACACAACTAGCCATCCCCCCTCCAGCCTATTCACCCATCCCTCCGACATTTTTGGTCTCAAAGACAATTATAACCTCGATATGGAAAGCGGAATGCAGCAAACTATCAATATATTTGCGAAAGAAGGTGAGGGTGCCCCAACCCGAGCCGAGCAGCTTTTAACTGAAGAAGATAAACACATGGTGAAATTCATGTCAGTTGTCACCGGCTCCCAGTCAGCGGAGCGACATGGCAAAGAGGTTAGTCGTTGTGGAGTATTAGGAGGAGCCGCACAGCTTAGGGTGCGACTCGACTTAGAAGGTATCCAAGTAGAGGCACTTGTCGATACCGGTAGTACTCTTACACTTGTAACCAGCAAATTATATTCCCGCTTACCCCTTATAGCCCTGCTTGATGCAGCCCCAGGGCTGCGAGGCATTACTGGCCATGGCCCACCCATCCGTGGTGCCTGTGTATTAAAAATAGGTGGGCTTCCTACCCAAGTCCTTGTTTGCAAAGAAATGGGTGACATTGATTTACTTATAGGAATGAATCTGTGCAAAGATACATGCATTTTAGACTTTGTACAAGGGGAGATGAAGTTGGGTCACAAAACGTACCCAATCCGACAGTCTCCTGGTCTAGATGTTGCCCCGGTCATGGCAACTTCAATAGTTCCGCAGACAGACTGCGCAGTTATTACTGAAATATTATTTAAATATTATAGAGATATTTTCTGTGACAAGAAAACGCTTGTCAACAGTGCTCTAGCACTGCCACCTGCAGTGATCAAAACTGGAGATAATGTACCGATATGCCAAAACTTGTACCGGATGCCATTGTCGAAAAGACAAAAGGTTCAGGAATGTGTACAAGACATGCTCAACGAAGGAATAATCCAACCAAGTTATTCCCCTTGGGTGTCCCGGATAACACTGGTCCCCAAGAAAGATGGGTCAACGAGGTTCTGTGTCGACTATCGCCGTTTAAACGCGATCACCACCAAAGACGCGTTTCCACAGCCCCATAATTAGGATGTCTTTGACCAGCTACAAGGAGCTACAACATTTAGTCCAACAGACTTAATATAAAGTGTGGCTACTGGCATGATGAAGGATCCATCCCCCCAAAAAAGGGCCTTCACCTGCCACCTTGGCTTATTCAATTTTGTCAGTCTCCCATTTGGCTTGGCTAATGCCTCGACATTTTCCAGAGGGGAATGACAAAGGTCATATCAGGCCTCATTGAGTGCTGTCGTTTAGTTTTTTTGTTTTTTTTTAGTTTATTATGATATTGTAATATTTAGCCGAAAAGAAGCAGAACATGCACAGCACCTGGCTCAGGTGCTTGACAGGTTACATAAGGCAGGCCTCCAACAGAAGCCAAGCAAGTGTGACTTTATTAAGAAGCAGTTAGAGCTTCTGGGTTTAACCGTTAGTGGAAAAAGATTTTGACCACAAGAAGCATAAGTAGAAGTTATAAAGAACCTTGATCTGCCCCCAGACGAATTGGTGGTCAGAGGTTTCCTTGGGATGGTAGACTATTATCGCCAGTGCATGCTGGGATTCGCGACCCTGGTCATGCCATTGACAGAAGTTTTCATGCCCAAAACAAAGGTTTCATTGGCGTCCCGAATAACAAAAAGCATTTAATCAATAAAAATAGGCTACAGGCAATCCAACTTGCCCAGGAGCTATTACAGGATTACTGACAATCCACTCGAGCTGCGTATCAAGCAAAGGAACCGGCGAGTGCCAAAAACCTCCCAGAAAGTACCTTTGTATCGGTGCGTGTGCTCAATCCCAAGAAAGGCCAACCCAAGTGGCAACCAGGTTTTCAGATACTCTCTAACCCTGAGGGTGGACTCTGTGTAGAAGAGTTAGAAATTGGACGCGTGGTCCGAGTAAACAAGAGGAATGCCAGAGCCATTCCAGAAGCAAAATTGTACGATGAGGTAGATCGACCCACTACCTGCCAGACAATCAAGAGAAAAGAAGCTTCCCCCTAGCGAAGCGCCCCCACTACCGGTGGAACTAAACCGTTACATGCTAACGTATATAGCACCAGCTGCTGCGATAAATGACAAGGTGGACCCACTACCTGGACGAGAAAGCCTTCCCCCTAGCGAAGCACACCAAGGACGAGAATTGCGAGAAAGCCTTCCCCCTAGCGAAGCACACCAAGGACGAGAATTGAGAGAAAGTCTTCCCCCTAGCGAAGCACACCATGAGACAGAATATATAGCACCAGCTGCTATGGTAAATGGCAAGGTAAACCCACTACCTGGCCGAGAATTGCGAGAAAGCCTTCCCCCTAGCGAAGCACACCATGAGACAGAATATATAGCACCAGCTGCTATGGTAAATGGCAAGGTAAACCCATTACCTGGCCGAGAATTGCGAGAAAGCCTTCCCCCTAGCGAAGCACACCATGAGACAGAATATATAGCACCAGCTGCTATGGTAAATGGCAAGGTAAACCCACTACCTGGCCGAGAATTGCGAGAAAGCCTTCCCCCTAGCGAAGCACACCATGAGACAGAATATATAGCACCAGCTGCTATGGTAAATGGCAAGGTAAACCCACTACCTGGCCGAGAATTGCGAGAAAGCCTTCCCCCTAGCGAAGCACACCATGAGACAGAATATATAGCACCAGCTGCTATGGTAAATGGCAAGGTAAACCCATTACCTGGCCGAGAATTTACGAGAAAGACTTCCCCTTAGCGAAGCGCATGAAACAACCGAGTTTATAGCCCCAGTTGCTATGATAGCAAACAAGGTAGACACACTGCCTGAAAATTCATCTCCGTTCCCAAAACATGACCCAGCCCACACCTAAAATTGTTAATCTATCAGCTTTGGAACATAAAGCAGGGATTCAGAAACTAGTTTTCCCCACCTTTGATTCAATCGAAATTTCCCCTAAAAGTAAGATAAGGTCCTGGATTATCATATCGGTGGTTGCAATTGTTGGTTTTGGAATTCTAGTATATTATGTAAAATATCTAAGGGCTAAATATATACGGCAATTGCCTCAGCCTTAAGAACACTATGATGCACACACAATGCTACTGTTCGGGTGGACATGCCTGAGCCTGCTCCACAGTAAAACTATTAATGGTCATTCACCAAGAAATCCACAGATTATGAATATATCAACATATAGCAAATATATATAACCAAGCTTCTGTACCTTTATTGCTTATTTCATTGAATGTGTTTGTCCAGAGAGTTCTCCAGCAACAATGCCCGTGCTGAACAACGATGTTCCCATCAACCGCTCTTAGAACTATGTTACAAATGGGAAAAATAATGGGTTTCCTATTTGGATTTTCCTTTCACTTCTTCTTGTGTGCAGAAACTGAGAAGAAATATGAACAATCGAGCAAGTTGAGGACCCAAAAACTCAAATGAACGTTACATCTACTCAGAAAACCCACGAGAAGGATGTTTAGCAACAAAGACAACCGCATTTATCATCTAGCTAATAACATACACTTGTCACACTTATACCAAAATGTACTCCAGTTTTATGTGTAACCTTTGTCAAGTGACATATACAAGGATATAGTTCATCTATATGTGTTAAGATATGTGTTATGAGCAACTCGGCCTAGATTTTCCCCTTTTCTAAGCAGAGCTGAGTACACTATGAGACATATATGGTACTATCACTCTTAGAAAGAAAAACTCTATCAGAAATGTTAGTAAGATTTTTAAAAATATTCAGATATTGTAAAAATCTCGAAAGTGTGGGAGGAATGTAATATTCACACCATGAATATTAACTATATGTGTCAGTATAATTACCACTGTATGTATCAATGTATCAGTTACCCAATTACCCTATATTGATTAGTCATTAATTGACTATATTCCTAATTACCTTAAGACACATATCATCATAATGTATGCTTTATTTATCAATACCCTAGCTGACATGGGGGAAAGAGTATTACATGTATGGGTTAACCACAAGAATTGGTAGAGGAAACAGGATTCTCTAAGAGTAAATAGCATATGAAACATTAAGTAAACCACACAAATCTATAATAACTAGCTCCCTAGCCTAACCTAGGGGGGCCTTGCCAGGGCTAGCCCACACTAGCCCACACTAGCTCACACTAGCCCAGGCTAGTAGTTCAGGTATATATACCCAGTTTGTTCCCTCCATGAGTAGGCAGTTGGGCACAAGCAGTCAGTTAGTGAGTTGGACACTGGGAGTCAGTGAGTAAGGTAAACCAGCCTCTCACTCCTCCTTCTCACTACTCCAACATTACTCCATGGATCTGTTACTCTGACTAGTGTACCCTTGGACTTCTATTTACCAATAAACCAGCTTCATAGCAAATGGACTTATCTTCATTCAACGGAGTCTCACTGGCTATATAATACATTGTATTTTAGTCAGTGATGAACGCGCGGAGTAATATATAATAATAATATATTATAATAAGTGGAGGACAAAATCCTATCCACTTTCTTTATGTTCTTGAACCCTGGTTCTTAACACCCAGAGTAGTATACTACCATCTATTGTTGTATGATGTTTTACCAGGCTGTTTAGTACAGCTCCTATAGCTGGTCTTCCACTAACTCCTGTGGTAGTATACTACCATTGATTGCCATGTGTTGTCTTACCAGGCTGTTTAGTTCAGCAAATATAAACACTACACTGGGTTACACTGTCATGTTGACAAGAAACCTTCCAGGAACAAACAGGCTGTTGTGTCAGTCAGCGAATGTGAAGAAGCCCTAGAGAACCCTGGATCGGTGTATATTAAAGTCAAATTTTCGGAAAATGTACAATTGACAGCTCTACAAATTTAGGAAATTTTGCTAAATTAGGCTGAAAAATGATGAATACCGGGTATATCTGAGTATATCTGGTGTCGCATTGATTTATAGTATCAGTTCTGTTATGTTAAACTGCATTTTGAAGCTCATTTCTGCCTTAAATGTGGGTTATTTGGGAGAATTGGTGAAGGTGAATTGTACATTTTCTACAAGCCTCCACGTACCTTCAACTTCTCCTGTACCTATTCCCTCACCTACCCACAGCCACATAAAACTAGATATATTGTCAGAAAGGATTTATATTTATCTTTTCTTTTATCTCCTGTCATTGAGGTTCTGTTTTATAGTTAGGGCCCTCAGGGAATAATAGTGACAAGGGCTTGGTAGTAACCATGACAATGAAAGGGGAGGTGGTGTGGTTAGTGGGGGGGGATTTTCCCTAAGTAACATTCATCATTTGGGTGTGTCACAGAGAAATTATTCTCAGATTTGAGTAAGAGATCAAGCGAATTCCAACGATGCTAACCTCTAGACAACCTACTATGATCATCTGTGTGCCTTTATGTTTGCTAAAAAAAGTTAGCAAAATTTCTGAAAAATTCTCCCAAACTGAGGAAGGGGCGAGAAGAGAAGAGAGAGGCATTTTCTCTTAGATCCCTGTGCCACAGCAACGGAGAAATATTAATAAAATACCCCCAGAATGACTTTAGAAACACAGGAATATATCTAAATTCCCTCAGAGCAAGTAATATTGGACAGACTGTAGGTGTCAACGCCACCCAGTGTGATATATCACAGAACTAGTGCTTGTATCCAGATCCCAGCCTGGGGCTGAGGCAGCTAAACATACAGAGGAGCGGATATCTGCATTCCTTCTGTTCTATTTCACCTTGCAAATGTCTTCATACGTGTTTTAATAGGCGAATTTAGCAATCGTTGCTTTTCGGATCGTGGCTCAAATACTAAAAGACCAAGGCTTTCTTCACTATACCGAGTGCTGAACCCCCCCCCCCTCCCCAGTCACTCCCAACCCACGCCCACACCACACCCCATATGGAATGCCCTTAATCGGTTATCTCTAGAGACAGTTAAGGCAGTATCTGGACAATTAGGATACCAGATTTCTCCCATTCCTGGTAAGTGCTTGCCAATGCTAAGAGCTGGTCCCTTCCCATCAACCCCCCACAACCCTGGACCCCCCCCCCCCCACACACACACACTGCCTTACCACTAGAGATAAGGCAGTGTATCTAGAACACAGGTATACCAGATCTGCCCTATTTCTAGTACACTATTCCCTATGTGAAGTGCAATTTTTATCTATAGATTCTAGAGAAGGCTTTCCCAGATCCGCCCTTCCCCCCCCCCCCCCCACACACACACACTCTCCCCCCCCCCCAACCCCCCGCCCCAGTTGCCCACTCTTCCCCACCCTATAAAGAACGTCCTTAATCTGCTAGCACTATAGAGATTAGGCAATATATAGAATACCAGATAACCAGATTAGGCAATAATACTGATTATATAGAATACCAGATAGCCAGATTAGTGCCATTTCCCCTACTTTCTTGCCTATGCCCTGTGCTCATCCCTTCCCCCTGCCCCCCCCCCCCCCCAACCCCCCACCCCACACACCCTACCCTATATGGTATGCCCTTAATCTGCTATGACTAGAGATAAGCCAGTATCTAGACTACTAGGCTACCAAGACACCCCAGGCTCTGCCTGAGTCTCCGAGCCGACAATACGCTGCTGAGATGTACTGAGATATGCATCGGCACGGGGTGGTGTCCAGGGGGAGGGGCAAGCGGCTGAGGAAATGTTCAATCACCATCTTTACACATTAGGGTCAGATTTTCAGAAAATGTACAATTGGCAGCTCCACACAATTAGTAAATTCTGCTAAATAAGACTGCAATTTGACCAATACTAGGTAAATTCATGTATATTCAGCATTGCATTGATTCTAGCAATCTGTTTGGTTAGGTTGGACTGTATTTTGAACTTTATTTTCGTCTGAAATTTTGGGTATATGAGAGGATTGGTGAAGACGAATTGTACATTTTCTGAAAATCTGACCCATTAAAGGCAAACGCTACTATACACTACCACGCCACCCCTAGCCATTCTATGAACTACCCCTTTAGTATAGGAGTCTATGGGGAGACATTTTTTTCACGTCTTAGGGCATAAAACCAAGAATGTCCATGCCAAATGTCCCTAGATCTTCTACACCTGTAGTAGAGGTTATATTCTACACATATAAAGAAAAAACAGTTATTAAATCATTTTTCTGTGACCCATCATAATTGTACATCTCCGGACACTCTGACCCTATACTATAGCTGGTGAAGGGGTGAGGAAGGAGGACGCAGGGGGGGGGGGGGCACTGGAGGAGGAGAGACTGGTGTATGTGGGTCATATTTTCAGAAAATGTACAATTCACCTCCACCAATCCTCTCAGATAAGCCACATTTAAGACAAAAATGAGCTTCAAAATGCAGTTTAACATAACAGAACTGATACTTTAAATCAACGCGACACCAAATATACTCACATATACCCGGTATTCATCATTTCTCAGCCTAATTTAGCCAAATTTCCTAAATGTGTAGAGCTGCCAATTGTACATTTTCTGAAATCTGACCCATGTATATGAGCTTATCATGCTGGCCCACACCACACAGCTCTACAAGTGCACTTGATGTACACATGTAATACATAGATGGAACCTAGCAAGGGGGAAGTCTGTACACTTGTTATTGACCTAGGGAGCGCGTGAAGATAGAGGCCGTTAGCCCGAGATCTTCTGCGCTCCTGAGGTCACTAACAAGTGTACAGACTTCACCCGAGCTTTGTTCCATATTTATTACACCCCATTAATAAATAAAAAATATAATTAATTAAAAATAAAAGAAGTAATTTAAGTTTTTGGTGGACCTACTTGTTGTATGCGCCAAGGGTGACATAACTCACATGTTATGCACCACTTTGACCAAGTGTGACATACAATGCTGAAGGTATAGGAAGCAGCATCACAGGGGTGTAATACTGAGCCAGGAGCTGGAGTTGGGTGTGATGGAACTCTTGCTCGTATTCCACACTTAATGATATGAGAACGTCATAGTGTCGAATAGTCCATTTGAAAAGCTAGAATAAATGTGATGTGTCAGCAAAAAATAAGTCAAAGATAAGTTGAACATGATTTTTGAGATTCCATCAGATCATGTATTTCTATATCTCATGGTTGATATGTCATAAACTTGAAGGAAAAGTTTGCAAGATTTATCTGAAATGTAAATGTAAGTTTGCAATATTTCTGGGTGGCAGATTACTAGTAATGTAGCTAAATATACTCCATAGGATGGCTTGAGAAATGCAAGGATATATTTAATACACCGTCTTGAAGTTTGATACATGCATTTATACTACAAAAACCGTTAAGCATCTTAAAGATAAAAGTATTCCCACAAATAAATCCAGTAAATAAAACACATTAAAAAATAATAATTTTGCGACTTGTGACTCATTTTTCTGAAACATATCACATTTTGTCAGACTCATTTTCCTATGACACATCACCCATGGTAGGCCAGTAGCGTAGCCATGTAAGGTGTGACATTTCTTTATACTACTCTGACTATAATACAAGCTCGCTGTTATATGGGTCAGATTTTCAGAAAATGTACAATTCGCCTTCACCAATCCTCTCAAATAACCCAGATTTCAGATGAAAACAAAGCTAAAAATACAGTTCAACCTAACCAAACAGATTGCTAGAAACAATGCAATGGCAAATATACTCGAATTTACCTAGCATTGACCAAATTGCAGCCTAATTTTGCAGAACTTCCTAAATGTGTACAGCTGCCAATTGTACATTTTCTAAAAATCTTACCCATATCCCTGAGGTGTTACACGAGTCCAAGCCAGCAGCTTGGTTCATGTGGGAAACTATGGGTCAGATCTTTAGAAAATGTACAATTTGCCTTCACTAATTCTCTCAAATAGCACATTATTTAAGACAGAAATGAGCTTCAAAATGCAGTTTAAAAACAGATACTATAAATCAACGCGACACCAAATGTACTCAGATATACAATACTCATTTTTTAGCCTTTTTTAGCCTTTTTTAGCACCATTTCCTAAACTTGTAGAGCTGCCAAGTGTAATTTTTTTTCGAAAACGACTTTTGTGATGTTTTACAGAAACATTATTCATGAGCCCATGATCAGGTGGATACATCCCTACTTTTTCAAAGTGTTTTATTCACAAGAGCTCTTTGTAGGAATGTTCTTGCCTCTGGTGTATCTATGGCCTTGGGTCATAGGATTAAATGTGCTATGTTTCCAGACAGTGTATTCAATATGTGGTGTGTTCCAGGAAAATGAGTCATAAGTCGCAAAACTGATATTCTTCAAAGTGTTTTTTTCACAAGATCACATTATTGGAATGTTCTGATTTTTTGAGAGGTTATCACTTAGACTTATATCAATCGGTGTATCAAATTTCAGGACAATCTATATAATATATCCTTTAGTTTTAAAGGTCCTCATATGGACTACATTTAGTTACTTGGAAATTGGATTTTTTTTTTCAAAAACGAAAATATCAAACTTAAAATCTAGAAATACTTATAAGATTATTAGACTGTTTACTATCATTGGAATCCCCTTGATCTCATCTTTTCAAATCTAATGGTATCTCACAATCTATTTTTTTGCGACTTTTCCTAAAACGGATCACATATTCTTGCGTTTCCAAGGTGATCCTATAGAGTAAATTTAGCTACTTTGGAAGTAATTGTCCATCCAGATATATTGCAAATCTTGTTTTCAAACAACAAAAATCTAACATAAAATATAGAGGTATAGAGATAAGGGAAGTCAACCTAGATCACGATTATTTAAGGTTTGTTTTATCAGGGTTCCAAGGTTTCGGGCACATTAGCCAATTTTCAAGGAGGATTGATTTTTCTTTAGTCATCCCTTCTCAAGTGCAAAGATGAGATGTGTTTCAGGAAAATGAGTCATAAGTCGCAAAAATTGGATTTTGTGATATCATCATATTTGAAAAGATGAGATCAAGCTGATTCCAATGATAGTAAACAGTCTAATTATCTAATTACTATTTCTACATTTTAAGTTTGATATTTTCGTTTTTGAAAAAAAACGTTTCCAATATTTCTGGGGGTCAATAAACAGTAAAGTAACTAAATGTAGTCCATATGAGGACCTTTAAAACCAATAGACATATTACATAGATTGTCCTGAAATTTGATACATCAATTGATATAGCTATAAGTGATAAACTCTCCAAAAATCAGAACATTCCAATGATGTGATCTTGTGAAAAAAACACTTTGAAAAATATCAATTTTGCGACTTATGACTCATTTTGCTGGAACACGTCACAGATGTGCTCTCCTGTTGCCATGGGGACCATTGTTGGGGACCACCCGAGTCAACAAATGTGCACTAGTATAATTGTGATGTGTTTCAGGGAAATGAGTCATAAGTCGCAAAATTTATATTTTTCAAAGTGTTTTTTTTTTAATGTTCTAATTTTTGGGAGGATTATCACTTATAGTTATATCAATTGATGTATTTAGTTTCAGGACAATCTATGTAATATATCCTTTCATTTTGAAGGTCGTCATATGGACTACATTTAGGTACTTTACTGTTTATTGACCTCCAGAAATAATAGAAACTATTTTTTTCAAAAACGAAAATATCAAACGTAAAATCTAGAAATACTTATTAAATTATTAGACTGTTTAGTACCATTGGAATCGGCATGATCTCATCCTTTCAAATATAATGGTATCTCAAAATCTATTTTTTTGCGACTTATGACTCATTTTCCTAAAACGGATCACATATATTCTTGCGTTTCCAAGGTGATCCTATAGAGTATATTTAGCTACTTTGGAAGTAATTCAGAAACGCATCATATATGTATGTACATATATATTTTGCACTCCGTATGTTTTATAGAATATCATTTTTCTTGATCTATTTCTTCAGATGTCTAACAATCATGGTATTATTTTGGACAGATACACAAAAATCATAAAAGGACAAGTTTCCTCCATTATAAGCCTGTTGTTTGCATAATTATGCATTATAATTTAGCATCTATAAACAAAAAAATCAATATTGCTCATTAAATTACATTTTCATTTCTGGATACACATTAAGGATTCCGTAACAGTAAGTATAAGGCTAGCGTTATTCACGTATCACAACTGTGTGGTCTGAACCATGTATCATTTTTGTATTACACATATGCAGCAAAAGCACTGGTGAATGTATGTGCAAGTATCACCGTTAGAAATACATATTTAGTTGAATGATACTATCTAGTTGTGTGTGTTTGAGTGTTGTATAAACCACTATATGGGTCAGATTTTCAGAAAATGTACAATTGTCAGCTCTACACATTTAGGAAATTCTCCTAAATTAGGCTGAAAAATGATGAATACCGGGTATATCTGAGTATATTTGGTATCACATTGATTTAAAGTATCAGTTCTGTTAGGTTGAACTACATTTTGAAGCTCATTTATGTCTTTAATCTGGGTTGTTTGAGAGGATTGGTGAAGGCGAATTGTACATTTTTTGAAGATCTGACCCTTATACAGCATAATGGGGGTGTATTTATATGGAAATCAACAGGATGATGGAGATTCATCTTTTCTGTATTTTCTGTATTATTATCTATAAACACATTGCATCTCACGTCGCTACTTTTGCTGTTCTGTTGCCATGGATACAGAGAAGGAATGTTCCAAATCAATCCTACCATGAAGGGAAAAGTAACAATGCATCTATAGCTGTTCCCTGGCTATGGACATGGTTTCTGTAGTTTGATCTTCATAGTGCCACCTTCGCCACAAAACACCAGGTGGCGCCAAGGTGCAGCCACCAGTAAACTTGTAGGGGTGGCTATGTGTCTTTTTTTAACGACACTGGCCTTTTGAATGTCAGGGGATATACCCAGAGCACTGAATCATAAACCATAGAAGTTCACCTCATGTAGTACTCATTTTTCGAACTATTTACAGTCAAACCAGCCTTATCAAGAGCTGCTAACGTCTCTCTGAAAGTCTTTTCATGCATTTTGTCAGCATTTTTACCCTTCCCATTTACAACTATATCATCACTGATATTATGACAAAGTGGCGTTGGAATGCAATAATTTATCTCATGTTGTTTACTGGGTTTTATCAATGATTCTTTTATATACAGCATCATTATTTCTGACTTTAGACAATAATTATGCATAATCAAAGTTTACATTGGAGACTCACAATTCAATAAAAAAGAGTTGTTTGTCGCATTTTTTACTTCTTTTAAATACACAAATATTTACTTCATCCATCATTAGCATAACTGAAATAAAGTATTTAGAGCTGTAAAGTTATGGATTTGAAAGCATTTGTTCCCTCTAAATAACTCTGGGGAAATGCAGGCTGAGTGAATGCAGTAGCTCTATCGTGTGCTGCTAAAGGTGTAGACAACCCACACTAGGTGTCGCACGAATCACTGAGGTAGTAAGTACCAAACATCACTCACAGGTGGCTCCACTGCAGGTGTATACCTTGTTCGTGATGTGAACACTAGGTGTCAGTAGTGTGCTAAAGGACTAAATGGCTGGTTGTTGTGACATAGATACAGTAGTCAATTGTCACATGTTATTTGTGATTTGTTTCAGGAAAATGAGTCATAAGTCGCAAAATTGATATTTTTCAAAGTGTTTTTTTTACAAGATCACATTTTTGGAATG
This sequence comes from Sthenelais limicola, assembly GCA_942159475.1. Lineage (NCBI taxonomy): Eukaryota > Metazoa > Annelida > Polychaeta > Phyllodocida > Sigalionidae > Sthenelais > Sthenelais limicola. The sequence goes on from OW804098.1 coordinate 113,313,942, forward strand.
TTCTAATTTTTGGAGGGTTTATCACTTATAGCTTTATCAATCGATGTATCAAATTTCAGGATAATCCATGTAATATATCTTATCGTTATAAAGGTCCCCATATGGACAGCATTTAGTTTCTTTACTGTTTATTGACCCCGAGAAATATTGGTAACTTCTTTGTTCAAAAACGAAAATATCAAACTTAAAAACTAGAAATATTTATTAGATTATTAGACTGTTTACTATCATTGGAATCGGCTTGGTCTCCTCTTTTCGAATATAATGGAATCTCAAAATCTATTTTTTGCGAGTTATGACTCATTTTCCTAAAACACATCACATTTAGAGTTCAATTTAGAGTATTAATACATATATCTGTATCAATTAATTATATTTTTAATATATGGGTGTCTGCATGATTTGCATGGTCAATATCACAGAACCTGAGTATTGTCAAAAGAACATACATCTTATTCATATTTGAATAAATGACCAAACCAAGGGAGTGCATTTCATACATTGTTGTCATATTATAGTAGGCATTTTGAAGGCATATAATCTCATCAAATCATGATAGTGAAACCCATTGGGACATCGGTTTCATAATTCGATACACTTAAATGCCGATCATCCTGTGATTTATATCTATCAAGATAGGCATGTCGACCCATTTGTCTCTCTTTATGTAAAACTTCTTAGACAAATAAAAGATTTTCTATTCTATTCTATACCAAGAGACGTTAAAACTGATGATTTGTTTTCCCCTCTTTCATCAGCTGAAATATCAATTAATTTTAGAGTAATCTGATCCCTGTAAATATCTATTTTCCTACCTATATATGTGCTCGTCTATCACAATTGGTTATGCATTAGTTTCCTAACTATAGATGTATTAATTTCCCCCAATTGGTTTATAATTTTGACTGTTTATTAAATTATTTATTTCTATTGCTACCCTTTTCACACAATCTCTAGGAAGGGACAAGGAACCTTTGGCAAAAAAGCAAAAGCACTATGGAGGTGAGTAGAGTAGCATAGGTGTGTATTATATAAGAAGAGGCTGTACATATACATATGTGATGTGTTACAGGAAAATAAGGCACAAGTCGCTAAATTGGCATTTTTCAAAGTGTTTTATTCACAAGATGTATTTGTGGAAATGATTTCATATTTTGGTTGCTTGACGGTACTTGTAGCGTGAATATATTTACCAAATTTCAAGGCAGTGTATTAAATATATCCATGCATTTCTAAGCTAATCCTGTAGAGCATATTTGTGATGTGTTTCAGGAAAATGAGTCATAAGTCGCAAAATTGATATTCTTCAAAGTGTTTTTTTCACAAGATCACATTATTGGAATATTCTAATTTTTTAAGGGTCTATCACCTATAGCTATATCAATCTATGTATCAAATTTCAGGACAATCTATGTAATATATCCTTTCGTTTTAAAGGTCCTTATATGGACTACATTTCGTTACTTTACTGTTTAGTGACCCCCAGAAATATTGGAAACTTTTTTTTTAAAAACGAAAATATCAAACTTAAAATCTAGAAATATTTATTATTTCATTAGACTGTTTACTATCATTGGAATCGGCTTGATCTCATCTTTTCAAATATAACAGTATCTCAAAATCTATTTTTTGCGACTTATGACTCATTTTCCTGAAACACATCACAAATGTTCACCTAGAAGTAATGCAAATTTTGTTTTGGTTTTCAAACTAAAAATATCAAACTTAAAATATAGAAATACTTAATAAATGACCTACTGTTTACCATCATAGGAATCGGCTTGATCTCATCTTTTTTGAATATGATGATATCTCGGAACTTATTATCATGCGACTTGTGATTCATTTTCCTGAAACACATTACATATGAAACTGCATGAAACTAGTCCCGACTATCGTTGAGCATTGTCATGTCACATTTATAATCGGTCCACGTTGAAAACTTCTTTGTATGCTATGATTAATTAGTTTTATAACAAAGACAATGACATTCTTGATGAATACTTTTAATATTTGTCAATGTTACATGTTAAATGACATTAACATCAATCTATTTGATATATAGCTCATGTATTTAGTGTTAATAAAAATTATCTTGAATTTAATTAAACTTGATATTCCTTGGGGGGTGGGGGGGGGGGGGGTACGGTTTCGACAAAGTTTGTATGTATCTCTGGGGGTGAAGCAAGGGATATATAAAACCATGGATTCTCTGGGTTAAAGCCAAGGGTGAGAACCACGTCTCCATCCTACACCAACCGATTTATAATTATGACAATGCTCAAGACGTTGAGGCTAGATTCATGCAGTAACTTGCTATAGGCTATAATAAATGAAGTTGATAGAATCCAAATGTACCGTATCTATCAGCCAGCATCATACAATGGTTACTGCGCTATCTTGTGTTTACTAATAAAGGCATTCATCCACTATGTAGGCTTTGGTTATGTAATAGTGGGTACCAGCCTTTAGCTGTGATAATTATTCTGATGCTTATTCTCATACTGTGCTGCTATATACGAAATACCATGAACCAGTGTACCTAGTCTTAAGGGCCTAATCCACTAAACTGATTCTCATGCGACTCTGCTAGAATTTAGTGCAAAAGTGTCCTGTGCGGCGCAAAATCGCATGAGAATCAGCTTAGTGGACTAGGCCCTTTATGCTTCTCTATAATGACTTACCTATTTTACAAGTGCTCCTATTCATTAAGGACAAGCCAAACTAATCAGATCAACTGACCGATTTTAAATCCTGTTGAAAACCGGTGAGAAATCGGTTCAGTGTGTCTCTCTACCGATTAAATTCAGCTATGTCGGATATTGATTGAATTTTTTTCTAACTCTGTCAGTCAGTCGTCTTAGTGTGTCTAGTCCTTTAAAACGCTTGTGAAATCGTTAATGTCACTAGCGACAGAAGTAGTTAAGTACAGATATTACATCGTAGTGCCCAAATCGCTGATGTGTGGGCGCTGCCTTTAACTCTGCTATTGAACCATTATTATGATATCGCCAATTGTGCCTAACGATATTATGTTGGATATTATAATATTCATTGATTGTATCTAATGTTTAAGTTAAGCATAGGTCAAGATTGTATTCTAGATTTGGGTCAAATTTTTTTAGAATGTACAATTGCGAAATTTTCAACCTTTGCACATTATACTGAATGGGTATTGCAGAAAAATGAATACATCCTAATGATCTTGATATCATTGGCAAGAAGACATCCTAGGCTTTACGAAAATGTGCACAATAGTATACATATTTGTAAGTTTTGTATGCAAAAAATCGCTCTAAATATCGATTTCCTTATAAAAACACCTCAGAATTCACTACTTTTTCACATTATACCTCCATTCTGAAAAAAACTAAATGTTCTAGGTATTATATTTCACCTGGTTTTATTCCTTATACATATCTATGACAACTTGGGAAAGTATAAGCCTTCTACTAGGCCTCATCACTGTATGGTAGTTCTATACTCAACTGTCCAATCTTTTCTTGTCACTAGGGGATGCCCGGTATCAAACATAGATTGTTGTATACTGGCTAAATATTTATCTGTAACATATGATTTAAAATATCTAAAATACACTTTAACATATTATTAATGCAATCCTGGTACAATTCGGCTAGTAATGCAGACATTAACAGGGCCATGCTTCAATGTTTACCAGACCAGAGATTTTATACAATTTGGTACCGGGCATCCCCATGTACACATCATAGTGTAGATCCAGTTTCACTGGAACTGGGGACCTAAGATCCTGTATGTATAATCACAGTATTTATTCTGATATGGACACAAAATAACAACTTTCTAAAAAAATCTCTTGTGGAGATATGAATGCAAATGATATGGGGGGTATACCCGGTATATTGAGGGATGCCCGGTATGGCAGGCAGGGAACAACTAGGAGACACATTGAAACTGTTGTTACATGTTCAAGACTCTATGTTAACTTCTGGGACCCATGTCGACCACCACATATAGTTATTGGGTGGGTATTCTTGCGATTTATTGGACATTACCAACCAGAATGAGAGTGATTGAGGATTATACATGCATTTCTATGGTGTGAAAATATTGTTAAGATGTTTAGGAATCGGACATTTGTGTGGTATTCAGCTGTCTAATCATTATCAATATGTTTAACAAGTTACTCTCACCCATTCTTATTGAAACATGTTTCTACCTTAGGCTTAATGAAGGAGTAATATAGCCTTACAGTTAACAAGAATCCAAGAGGGGATGCCCGGTACCATCACCTTTGAACATGATTTCTATGCACATTTAATAATTATTTCTCAATAGGGCTCTAGTTAAGTTAGTTTTTATTGATCACGAATATCATATGCATAATTCAACAAGCTTTCAGGACTGTCCAGGCAGGGATGTTGAGACAAATGTATTTTGAATTGATACCGGGCATGCCACACAAATCATTTTTTGTTGATAAATGATAGCAAAATATCATTATTAGTGTAGGTAGGGTCCTCCTTTTATATGCCAATCTTCCTTGCAATTCCTTTTCAAAGGTACAAGTGAAAATTGGCTCATAAACACAACAGACACTTTTTTAAAGCATATTAAAAGAGTGGTTGATACCGGGCATCCCCTAATACCGGGCATCCCCCCCTTCTATCCTAGTAACCTTGACTTAGTCCATTTTTAACCTACAAATCACCATAAAAACTTACCATTTGAACATATCATGCCTTACTGTACATATGTATGTAGCTTTATGCCTCATTTCCATGCAATTTAATTCAACTTTAATCACAATCATGATTACCGGGTATCCCTTGGCATCCCCTGAAAGGTAGAATTTTTGTCATAACTTCTACCCATGTGACTTTATCTTTTGTATTTTTGTGCAGAAACATGCCCTGTACCCTCCCCGAAAACGTGAGAACATTAGAAATAAGATATGACAACTTTTATTTTTTAGATATTCTCAACCCCCATATAATTTCATTAAAAAATATTATGATCCATCATATTGAGTTTTAATCATTGATTTGAGAGCCTGTATCCATTACTACACATGTTTCTTATGTGCTTACTGTGTTTCATGTGATTGTGTCCATTTAAGTAGCCACAATGAGATGTTAAATAACATGTACCCTACTGGGGGATACCCGGTATATAGAGGGATGCCCGGTATATTTGAGAAGGTGTTGGTCTCAGGCCAAGTGGGGTGATATTTAGTCAAGGAGTAACTCAAAATTAGATCAATTGAGACCAAATATATTTCTCCTTTGACGTAAATCAGTTTCTATTATTTATATGAACACTTTCTGACTTATTTATGATGTCAAAGTTGGTGGGGAACTATAAGGGTATGCCCGGTATATGTGAAAAGGGATGCCCGGTATCAAAGATGGCTTTCTATTACCAATTTCCCCAGGGATACTAAATATAACAAATTGGTAATAGGTTGCTATATTGATGGAACAGATGTATATGTTACCAGAAAACCGGTTTTCACCCTGTTTATGGCAACAACTGCAGCATTATTGAATTTATATTTGAACCATATGTTAGTTGTTACCGGTCAAAACACTCCTGTTTTGGGGAAATGTGATTCATTTGCTTTCATGTTTCACATAATAACCTTGGAAGATACATAGATATGGATTGGTATACTTGTAAAGGAACATTTAATCCTTGTAAGAAACTACTTTTTATTTGGAAATTGAATCATAATGTCCTGAGTTATTGAGGATATAAGGAACTGCCACTTCATTTGATACCGGGTATACCCCAAAGAAATATCACCTTGTTTCAACTACAATAAAAACTGACATATTGAAATCTGGTGAGTATAATTGGTGTTTTTAGGTTGTGGGGACATCTATGATACCAGTCAGAAGGAATATGAGCTTATACTTGCTAATTTTTTTTTCAATCTTCCTAAATCTCACAAAATCGTAATTGTACATTCTAAAAAAATTTGACCCATTTAGGGAGCGGTTATTGGTTAATAAATAAATATATGGTTTGCTAATACCTATAATTATGAGAAGAGGAATCTGGTTAGTTCTCTTCCTTTCCTCAGATTCTTTCCCATTAGTTCTTACGGTTGTGGCTCTAGCTTTCATTAAGTGGTGATTTAAAAATGTGATCATTAAATACTAAGATCAGATAATGTTGTTCATAAGTTATCTATCTTGTCCAAAGGTTATTCAATATGTTAATATTTTAAGTGCTTCTGTGAGTCAGTTGAGATTTTCTATTGATTGAGTTCTCTGCCGTCCCTTTTCAGTCATATTGAGAAGAAGTTTCATTATTCTGAAATCTATTCATACCATAGCATCAAGGGAAATCTTTATCGGCACTAAAATTCTGTCTTAAGAGTCATAGATTTCATCCACTTTAATACAGGATTCTTAGAGAGAAACCATTACATTATCTTAAGTTGCCTCCCTTCCTTCCCCATTGTTCAGCTTTATATGGGCTAGATCTACGACTATGTCCAATTCACCTTCACAAATCTTCTCAAATAACCCAAATTTAAAAGTTTCAAAATACAATTCAACATAGCTGAACAGATTCTTATAAATCCACACTATACCAAATCTAAATACATATATACAGATGGCTGGCAGGCAGACAATAAAGAGTTTGAAAAAAAGAGGGTAACAAAAAGAAAAAGTATATTTATTTAGAATTTATCATCTAATCGTTTTATCATCTAGTTAAGCTAATTTCTAAATGTAGGGTAGGGCGAAGATCGCAATCTAAACTCCAATCCCTTAAATACAATATTTAGAGCTGTCTACTGTGTACACGTTCTGACAACCTGACCCATATAACAGTGGCTCCCCCCTGTGGTGACAGCTGCAGGCACATTTGTCACTTTACTACCATCTCCACCCCCCTAGTGTGAGAAGACATAACTAGGCTTTCAGTTTTATTGCCTGAGACACTGAGTGAAGTGTCCCGGATGTCGTCTGGCTTCTATAGAAGGAGGTTGTCTCCTTGGGGATGGTTTTATGATGCTCAGTATTTAAAGTTTAAACTAAATATAACGTTGTTCAATGTTCGGGAATTGATGCCTATTGCCCTTTCTTTCTCCCCCTTCCACCTCCCCCCTTTCCTACCTCTTCTCCTTCCCTTTTGCCCCGTCACTCTACCCCCTACTCTTGACCCTTGACCCTCACCCTTTCTTCCCTTCCCCTCACACCTTCTCTTCCTACTTCTACCACTGGCTCCTTCTTTTTCCCCCCTCTCTCCCCCTTCCCCTTCCCTTCCTCCCTTCCTTGCCCCCTTCCCCTGTTTTTCTTCCACGTTTCCCCCTGTCGCTTCCCCTACTCCCTTGCCTTTCGCCTGCCCATCTTCCCCCTTTCCCCCCGCCCCCCTACCAACCCCCTGTCTTTTACCCATCATCTCATCTCTTTCCTTCCGTACCCACCCAATATTTCTCCCTCCACTCTTCCCACTTTCCTTTCCCCACATTCGTTCCACTTCCCCCCTTTCCCCTCCTTCTCTCCCCCTCCCTTCCCCTTCACTTCTATCCCTCTCCCCCTCTCCCCCTCTCCCCCTCTCCCACCCTCCCCATCCCCCTCCCCCATCTCAATCCCCCACCCTCACCCTCACTCCTCACCCCTCCCTCACCCATCCTGTACTCAGCCAGTGTAACTAACGGCCCGGGACAGAGCCTGTAGTGTTATGATGGCACCAATGGCGTCATGAAATAACAATACGTCTTTGTACAAAATGTCTGAATTGTAACATCCATAACCCAGCTTTACCTCCCCCCTGGGCATGGGTAGGTTTTAGTTGACTCTTCATACGCATACAAATGGCTTTCTTTCATTTCCCTTTCTTCCCGACATCACCCCACTCCCTCTTCCCACTCCCCCGCCCCTCCCAGTCCTCCCCGGTCTTATGTAGAAGCTGCATTGTCATTTACTGTGACAGAAAAATGAATTTCCACCAATTCTACTCTAGAATAGTTATTGATAATGATGTGCTGCTGTTATATGTTTATTCAAGAATACAAAAACGAATCTGCTGAGAGAAAACGCCAGTAAGAAGTGTGATAATAAAGAATAGAAAGGAATAAAAGAGTGTAATAATCCGATAATCCACTGCTGCAAAGTATTTTGGCTGTTGCCGAGATAGAGATGTGATTAAGAAGTCATGTATAAGAAAAATAGGGTACATTCCTCGAGAATTGTTGTTAAATGTTGTCCCTTCTCTCCCTTTCCCTCGCTCATCTTTCTTTATCCTCCCTGCTTTCCTTCCCATTCTCCCTTCTGGTTTTCCTCCGTCCTTTTCTTTCTCCTTCCTCCCCTTATCTCCCTGCCTTCTCTTACTTTTCTTCCTCATCTCATTCTCCTTCCTTCTTTTATCCCCTCTCTTCCCCTTTCTCTCTTTTCCTCTCCCTTTTTGTCTGCTACTTTATCTTCCCCCTCCCTTCCCTCCTTTCCTCTCTCTCTTTTCCCTTTTCCCTCCCTTGCTTTTCCCTTTTCTCCTTCCCCCCTGTCCCTTCTCTCTTTTCCTTCCTCCCTCTCTTTCAGCTCCCTTCTCTCCTTTCCTCCCTCCCTCTTCTCCTTTCCCCTCTCTTTTCCCTCACCCACCCAGACTCTGTCTCCCCTACCCACCACCATATTAAAAACTAAAGATAAATCTGCAGCAGCAAAGCTAATAAATGGATGTCTTCCCCTCCCCACTACCCCTCTCCCTCCCCTCGCCCCTCGCCCTCGCCCCTCGCCCCTCGCCCCTCCCCCTCCAATCTCACTCCCCCCTCTCCTCTCCCTCTCCTCTCCCTCTCCTCTCCCTCTCCCTCGCCCCTCGCCCCTCCCCTCTCCTCCCCCCACTCCCTCCCCCTCTCCCTTCCCCTCCCTCGCCCCCTCCCCCCTCGCCCCTCCCCCTCGCCCCTCCCCCTCGCCCCTCGCCCTCGCCCCTCCCCTCGCTCCCTCTCCCTTCCCCCTCGCCCTCCCCCTCGCCCCCTCCCTCTCGCCCCTCCCTCTCGCCCCTCCCTCTCACCCCTCCCCTCGCTCCTCTCCTTGCTCCTCTCCCTTCCCCCCCTCCTCCTCTCCCTCCCCCTCTCCCTCCCCCCTCCCCTT